>JAANYP010001636.1:0-63117 GCA_020465985.1 Centrapalus pauciflorus | reverse complement strand
GCAATCTGTCACTCACAGCGGTCCTGAGCAATGCAAGTAATCAAGGAACATGCAACAGCAGTTGTCCAGTTTCAGCAGTGTCTATCATACGTCCCTAACATACAATTAAGTTATCAAGGAACAAGCAGCAGCAGATGTTTCCATACATGTCAGTTTCAATCTCCAATAAGTACCGAAACATATGCAAGTAAGTAATGCAATTTGTCCCTCACAGCGGTCCAGAAGAATGCAAGTAATCAAGGAACATGTAACAGCAGTTGTCCAGTTTCAGCAATGTCTATCATACGTTCCTAACATACAATAAAGTAATCAAGGAACAGGCAGCATCAGATATTTCCATACAAGTCAGTAACAATCACCAATAAGTACCGAAACATATGCAAGTAAGTAATGCAATCTGTCACTCACAGCGGTCCTGAGCAATGCAAGAAACCAAGTAACATGAAACAGCAGTAGTCCAGTTTCAGCAGTGTCTATCATACGTTTCTAATATACAATTAAGTAATAAAGGAACAAACAGCAGCAGATGTTTCCATATAAGTCAGTAACAATCACTAATAAGTACCGAAACATATGCAAGTAAGTAATGCAATCTGTCACTCACAGCGGTCCTGAACAATGCAAGTAATTCATAACATGTAGCAGCAGTTGTCTAGTTTCAGCAGTGTCTATTATACGTTCCTAACATACAATTAAGTAATCAAGGAACAGGCAGCATCAGATGTTTCCATACAAGTCAATAACAATCACCAATAAGTACCGAAACATATGCAAGTAAGTAATGCAATCGGTCACTCACAGCGGTCCAGAGCAATGTAAGTAGTCATGGAACATACAGCAGTCGTTTTCCAGTTTCAGCAGTGTCTATCATACGTTCCTAACATACAATTAAGTAATTAACGAACAGGCAGCATCAATTGTTTCCATACAAGTCAGTAACAATCACCAATAAGTACCGAAACATACGCAAGTAAGTAATGCAATCTGTCACTCACAGCCGTCCTGAGCAATGTAAGTAACCAAGTAACATGAAACAACAGTAGTCCAGTTTCAGCAATGTCTATCATACGTTCCTAACATACAATAAAGTAATCAAGGAACAGGCAGCATCAGATGTTTCCATACAAGTCAGTAACAATCACCAATAAGTACTGAAAGATATGCAAGTAAGTAATGCAGTCTGTCACTCACAGCGGTCCTGAGCAATGCAAGTAACCAAGTAACATGAAACAGCAGTAGTCCAGTTTCAGCAGTGTCTATCATACGTTTCTAACATACAATTAAGTAATAAAGGAACAAGCAGCTGCAGATGTTTTCATATAAGTCAGTAAAAATCACTAATAAGTACCGAAACATATGCAAGTAAGTAATGCAATCTGTCACTCACAGCGATCCTGAGCAATGCTAGTAATCAAGGAACATGCAACAGCAGTTGTCCAGTTTCAGCAGTGTCTATCATACGTTCCTAACATACAATTAAGTTATCAAGGAACAAGCAGCAGCAGATGTTTCCATACAAGTCAGTATCAATCACCAATAAGTACCGATAACTATGCAAGTAAGTAATGCAACTTCACTCCAGCGGTCCTGAACATGAAGTATCATACAGTAGCAGCATTTTCCAGTTTCAGCAGTGTCTGTCATACGTTCCTAGCATACAATTAAAGTAATCAAGGAGCAAGCAGCAGCAGATGTTTCCATACAAGTCAGTAACAATCACCAATAAGTACCGAAACATATGCAAGTAAGTAATGCAATCTGTCACTCACAGCGGTCCTGAGCAATGCAAGTAATCAAGGAACATGCAACAGCAGTTTTCCAGTTTCAGCAGTGTCTATCATACGTCCCTAACATACAATTAAGTTATCAAGGAACAAGCAGCAGCAGATGTTTCCATACATGTCAGTTTCAATCTCCAATAAGTATCGAAACATATGCAAGTAAGTAATGCAATCTGTCCCTTACAGCGGTCCTGAATAATGCAAGTAATCAAGGAACATGTAACAGCAGTTGTCCAGTTTCAGCAATGTCTATCATACGTTCCTAACATACAATAAAGTAATCAAGGAACAGGCAGCATCAGATGTTTCCATACAAGTCAGTAACAATCACCAATAAGTACAGAAACATATGCAAGTAAGTAATGCAATCTGTCACTCACAGCGGTCCTGAGCAATGCAAGTAACCAAGTAACATGAAACAGCAGTAGTCCAGTTTCAGCAGTGTCTATCATACGTTTCTAAAATATAATTAAGTAATAAAGGAACAAGCAGCAGCAGATGTTTCCATATAAGTCAGTAACAATCACTAATAAGTACCGAAACATATGCAAGTAAGTAATGCAATCTGTCACTCACAGCGATCCTGAGAAATGCTAGTAATCAAGGAACATGCAACAGCAGTTGTCCAGTTTCAGCAGTGTCTATCATACGTTCCTAACATACAATTAAGTTATCAAGGAACAAGCAGCAGCAGATGTTTCCATACAAGTCAGTATCAATCACCAATAAGTAACGAAACATATGCAAGTAAGTATCGCAATCTGTCACTCACAGCGAACCTGAACAATGCAAGTAATTCATAACATGTAGCAGCAGTTGTCTAGTTTCAGCAGTGTCTATCATACGTTCCTAACATACAATTAAGTAATCAACGAACAGGCAACATCAGATGTTTCCATACAAGTCAGTAACAATCACCAATAAGTACCGAAACATATGCAATTAAGTAATGCAATCTGTCACTCACAACGGTCCTGAGCAATGCAAGTAACCAAGTAACATGAAACAGCAATAGTCCAGTTTCAGCAGTGTCTATCATACGTTTCTAACATACAATTAAGTAATAAAGGAACAAGCAGCAGCAGGTGTTTCCATATAAGTCAGTAACAATCACTAATAAGTACCGAAACATATGCAAGTAAGTAATGTAATCTGTCACCCACAGCGATCCTGAGCAATGCTAGTAATCAAGGAACATGCAACCGCAGTTGTCCAGTTTCAACAGTGTCTATCATACGTTCCTAACATACAATTAAGTTATCAAGGAACAAGCAGCAGCAGATGTTTCCAAAGAAGTCAGTATCAATCACTAATAAGTACCGAAACATATGCAAGTAAGTAATGCAATCTGTCACTCACAGCGGTCCTGAACAATGCAAGTAATTCATAACATGTAGCAGCAGTTGTCTAGTTTCAGCAGTGTCTATCATACGTTCCTAATATACAATTACGTAATCAAGGAACAAGCAGCATCAGATGTTTCCATACAAGTCAATAACAATCACCAATAAGTACCGAAACATATGCAAGTAAGTAATGCAATCGGTCACTCGCAGCGGTCCAGAGCAATGCAAGTAGTCATGGAACATACAGAAGTCGTTTTCCAGTATCAGCAGTGTCTATTATACGTTCCTTACATACAATTAAGTAATCAATGAACAGGCAGCATCAGAGATTTCCATACAAGTCAGTAACAATCACCAATAAGTACCGAAACATATGCTATTAAGTAATGCAATCTGTCACTCACAGCGGTCCTGAGCAATGCAACTAATCAAGGAACATGCAACAGTAGTTGTCCAGTTTCAGCAGTGTCTATCATACGTCCCAACATACAATTAAGTTAACAAGGAACAAGCAGCAGCAGATGTTTCCATACAAGTCAGTATCAATCACCAATAAGTACCGAAACATATGCAAGTAAGTAATGCAATCTGTCACTCACAGCGGTCCTGAACAATCCATGTAATTCATAACATGTAGCAGTATTTGTCTAGTTTCAACAGTGTCTATCATAAGTTCCTAACATACAATTAAGTATTCAAGGAACAGGCAGCATCAGATATTTCTATATAAGTCAGTAACAATCACCAATAAGTACCGAAACATATGCAAGTAAGTAATGCAATCGGTCACTCACAGCGGTCCAGAGCAATGCAAGTAGTCATGGAACATACATCAGTCGTTTTCCAGTTTCAGCAGTGTCTATCATACGTTCCTAACATACAATTAAGTAATCAACGAACAGGCAACATCAGATGTTTCCATACAAGTCAGTAACAATCACCAATAAGTACCGAAACATATGCAATTAAGTAATGCAATCTGTCACTCACAGTGGTCCTAAGCAATGCAAGTAATCAAGGAACATGCAACAGCAGTTTTCCAGTTTCAGCAGTGTCTATCATACGTTTCTAACATACAATTAAGAAATAAAGGAACAAGCAGCAGCAGATGTTTCCATATAAGTCAGTAACAATCACTAATAAGTACCGAAACATATGCAAGTAAGTAATGCAATCTGTCTCTCACAGCGATCCTGAGCAATGCTAGTAATCAAGGAACATGAGTAACAGCCCGTAATTTATTAAATATAAATTACAGCTACAGACCTTGGATAATAAAAGCAATTCTAATCCAAATATTAGTAAATAACCGAAAATATGAATCTGTAATAATTAATTATATTAAGTTATAATTAATTATGAAAAGTTGCCCAAAATTAGCTGAAATAAAGTTAATAATTAAAATTCAGCTACTTGACAAATTAAAGACTGAAAATAGCGAAACGGACTAAAATATAAAAATATGACTAAAAGACAATTATAGCAAATCTAGAACTCCTTTGCTATTATTTGAATCTGAAATGCAAATCAGATTGATGGAAATAAAAGTTGGTCGATTCCGGAAATTCAGTAGAAAATCTGATTTTTTCTCTATTTTCTATAAATAGAGCATCACCTCCTCATTTCCTTGGTTTGGAAAAAAACTAGAACTCTCCTTCTCTCTCTACACCCTCACCTTCTCTCTAGAATTTCTCCTAAACGAACCGTCGGATTCTCGTGATTTATACGTCAACGGTTAGAGATCGTCAAGCTCTACAATATTCTGTCATCGCATGTTTGTTTTGGTCCCGATTTGAGGTAAGATCGACCCCTTTTCTGTCTTTTGGTTCGGTTTTGAAAGAGCAATTTCGAGTTTGCTCATATGCCCTTCATTTGAAGCTGATTTGCTTCCGTTTAGGACTTGTTTTTGCTTGGAAATCGTCTATAGTCGAAGGATACAGCTTGGACGAAGGTTAGTGACTATTACTCCCTTATTTTTGCTCAATTTCGTAGTTAAAAACCTGGAAAATTGTTGAACAAGTAGAACAAACTCGAGAGATTCATGTGCAGACTCGAAATCACTAGACTCGAAGCCTCCTAGTTCGAATCTACCTGAACCCAAAATGTTGCTTTCAAATCTATTCCCCTTAGAATCTAATATGTGTGTTTCGAATCTGTTTAGCTAGACTTGAATGGGGTAAGTTTCGAATCTAAGCATCCTAGAACCTGTTGAGCTAGTTTCGAATCTAATAGACTCGAATGTATGCTAGTATCGAATCTAATCTCATAGACTCGAAGGTGTGTCTCGAATGTGTATGTGTTTCGAATCTATTCATTAGATTCGAATGAGCTTCTTTCGAATCTACCCATTAAATTTCGAATCTATGTTCATTTCGAATCTATGATATCCGAATCTGCTCCCTATTCGAATCTGTTGCCTTTAATTCGAATCTGAATTTGTTCCAAGCCAAAGATTAATTCCTAAATCAGATTAAGTTATTAAACAACCTTATGTAATTGAAAGTATCTTTTGATTATGTTAAAAATCACAAGTTTCAAGTTGCATAACTATTTTATGCACAAATAAATTAACCGACTCTGTATGAACCTTTAGAATGTGTATGGCATGTTACACCTTGCTAGAAATACGATTGGCCTTGTTTCAAGGCCACACATCTGTAATTAGATGGATCGTATTAATCTGATAAGAATAGGCTCACCTTGGGACGATAGGAACTACCTCAGACTCGATAACCAGAAATGACAATAACCTGAATATATAATTAGGGTTATATAGATTATGACACAGACTTGACATTAATATGCCAGACTTGAAACTGAACTGCAGGAAACCGCCGATCTGACAGAGTAAACTGAACCGCTTAATTCGTTAAGCATTATCTGACTACGGACCACTGTGAGTGACAGATTTCATTAATTACATGCATATGTTTCGATACTTATTGGTGAATGTCATCGACTGTATGGAAACTTCCGTTTGTTGCTGCATGTTTCTTTAATACTTTATTGTATCATAGAAGCGTACTTTTGACATTACTGAAGCTAGACACTTGAATTGCCTCGAATGCATGTTCACTTTTACATTTTATGTAAATACTTATCCTGCTTACTGCTTACTTGACTGTTTATTTAATTGCCGCTGCATACTGCATTATCCGATAGGACCGAATGTGAGATCTCCATTCACAGGAGGGAATTCTGCAGATTCCTTTCCTATATGACTTGTTTCCATACACTTCCCGTAGGGCTTCGGCCTTACATAAGGGAAAACAAACTGGGTTGTCTCCCAACCTTTTTGCTGTCTCAGGACGTAGTGACTTGCCGGCAGGAGCTGATAGTATGTTATATATGTGTGGTAGCTAATGGAACTCTGTTTACTCACTAAGCATTGTTAGCTTACTCTGTCATGACAACTCTTTTACAGGAAAAGTTGATAAAGGCAAGACCATAGCAGGTAGTTCGTCCCAGGCTAAGTGATTCTGGACATTTGATGAATAGCAGACTCTTGGACTTTTGCTGACGCCTATTTTGAAAAGATGATGCGGTCTCGGGTAGCTTGTTCAGTCTTCCGCACTCTGATTGAAGATTTAGAAGCTAGTTAGACCACCATTTGATTTTAATATATTTTTGTAATTAAGTATTCAGGCAGTTGGACCTGTGGTATCAAACAATTAGTATTATTTATGAAATGAAATATTATGACGTGTACTGTTTGTGGTAATTGGATGTTACAACATGCAACAGCAGTTGTCCAGTTTCAGCAGTGTCAATCATACGTTCCTAACATACAATTAAGTTATCAAGGAACAAGCAGCAGCAGATGTTTCCATACAAGTCAGTATCAATCACCAATAAGTACCGAAACATATGCAAGTAAGTAACGCAATCTGTCACTCACAGCGGTCCTGAACAATGCAAGTAATTCATAACATGTAGCAGCAGTTGTCTAGTTTCAGCAGTGTCTATCATACGTTCCTAACATACAATTAAGTAATCAACGAACAGGCAACATCAGATGTTTCCATACAAGTCAGTAACAATCACCAATAAGTACCGAAACATATGCAATTATGTAATGCAATCTGTCACTCACAGCGGTCCTGAGCAATGCAAGTAATCAAGCAACATGCAACAGCAGTTGTCCAGTTTCAGCAGTGTCTATCATACGTCCCTAACATACAATTAACTTATCAAGGAACAAGCAGCAGCAGATGTTTCCATACAAGTCAGTATCAATCACCAATAAGTACCGAAACATATGCTAGTAAGTAATGCAATCTGTCACTCACAGCGGTCCTGAACAATCCATGTAATTCATAACATGTAGCAGCAGTAGTCTAGTTTCAGCAGTGTCTATCATATGTTCCTAACATACAATTAAGTAATCAAGGAACAGGCAGCATCAGATATTTCCATACAAGTCAGTAACAATCACCAATAAGTACCGAAACATATGCAAGTAAGTAATGCAATCGGTCACTCACAGCGGTCCAGAGCAATGCAAGTAGTCATGGAACATACATCAGTCGTTTTCCAGTTTCAGCAGTGTCTATCATACGTTCCTAACATACAATTAAGTAATCAACGAACAGGCAACATCTGATGTTTCCATACAAGTCAGTAACAATCACCAATAAGTACCGAAACATATGCAATTAAGTAATGCAATCTGTCACTCACAGCGGTCCTGAGCAATGCAAGTAATCAAGGAACATGCAACAGCAGTTTTCCAGTTTCAGCAGTGTCTATCATACGTCCCTAACATACAATTAAGTTATCAAGGAACAAGCAGCAGCAGATGTTTCCATACATGTCAGTTTCAATCTCCAATAAGTATCGAAACATATGCAAGTAAGTAATGCAATCTGTCCCTTACAGCGGTCCTGAATAATGCAAGTAATCAAGGAACATGTAACAGCAGTTGTCCAGTTTCAGCAATGTCTATCATACGTTCCTAACATACAATAAAGTAATCAAGGAACAGGCAGCATCAGATGTTTCCATACAAGTCAGTAACAATCACCAATAAGTACCGAAACATATGCAAGTAAGTAATGCAATCTGTCACTCACAGCGGTCCTGAGCAATGCAAGTAACCAAGTAACATGAAACAGCAGTAGTCCAGTTTCAGCAGTGTCTATCATACGTTTCTAACATACAATTAAGTAATAAAGGAACAAGCAGCAGCAGATGTTTCCATATAAGTCAGTAACAATCACTAATAAGTACCGAAACATATGCAATTAAGTAATGCAATCTGTCACTCACAGCGGTCCTGAGCAATGCAAGTAATCAAGGAACATGCAACAGCAGTTGTCCAGTTTCAGCAGTGTCTATCATACTTCCCTAACATACAATTAAGTTATCAAGGAACAAGCAGCAGCAGATGTTTCCATACATGTCAGTATCAATCTCCAATAAGTACCGAAACATATGCAAATAAGTAATGCAATTTGTCCCTCACAGCAGTCCTGAAGAATGCAAGTAATTAAGGAACATGTAACAGCAGTTGTCCAGTTTCAGCAATGTCTATCATACGTTCCTAACATACAATAAAGTAATCAAGGAACAGGCAGCATCAGATGTTGCCATACAAGTCAGTAACAATCACCAATAAGCACCGAAACATATGCAAGTAAGTAATGCAATCTCACACTCACAGCGGCCCTGAGCAATGCAAGTAACCAAGTAACATGAAACAGCAGTAGTCCAGTTTCAGCAGTGTCTATCATACGTTTCTAACATACAATTAAGTAATAAAGGAACAAGCAGCAGCAGATGTTTCCATAGAAGTCAGTAACAATCACTAATAAGTACCGAAACATATGCAAGTAAGTAATGCAATCCGTCACTCACAGCGATCCTGAGCAATACTAGTAATCAAGGAACATGCAACAGCAGTTGTCCAGTTTCAGCAGTGTCTATCATACGTTCCTAACATACAATTAAGTTATCAAGGAACAGGCAGCATCAGATGTTTCCATACAAGTCAATAACAATCACCAATAAGTACCGAAACATATGCAAGTAAGTAATGCAATCGGGTCACTCACAGCGGTCCAGAGCAATGCAAGTAGTCATGGAACATACAACAGTCGTTTTCCAGTTTCAGCAGTGTCTATCATACGTTCCTAACATACAATTAAGTAATTAACGAACAGGCAGCATCAGATGTTTCCATACAAGTCAGTAACAATCATTAATAAGTACCGAAACATATGCAAGTAAGTAATGCAATCTGTCACTCACAGCTGTCCTGAGCAATGCAAGTAACCAAGTAACATGAAACAGCAGTAGTCCAGTTTCAACAATGTCTATCATACATTCCTAACATACAATAAAGTAATCAATGAACAGGCAGCATCAGATGTTTCCATACAAGTCAGTAACAATCACCAATAAGTACCGAAACATATGCAAGTAAGTAATGCAATCTGTCACTCACAGCGGTCCTGAGCAATGCAAGTAATCAAGGAACATGTGTAACATCCAAGTTTCCACAAACAGTACACGTCATAATATTTCATTTGATTAAGTAATAAATATTACTAATTGTTTGATACCACAGGTCCATCAGCCTGAATACTTAATTACAACAATATATTAAAAACAAATGGTGGTCTAACTAGCTTCTAAATCTTCAATCAGAGTGCGGAAGACTGAACAAGCTACCCGAGACCGCATCATCTTTTCAAAATAGGCGTCATCAAGAGTCCAAAAGTCTGCTATTCATCAAAGTCCAGATTCACTTAGCCTGGGACGAACTACCTGCTATGGTCTTGCCTTTATCAGCTTTTCCTGAAAAAGAGTTGTCATGACAGAGTAAGCTAACAATGCTTAGTGAGTTAACAGAGTTCCATTAGTTACCACACACATGCCATACTATCAGCTCCTGTCGGCAAGTCACTACGTCCTGAGACAGCAAAAAGGTTGGGAGACAACCCAGTTTGTATTCCCCTATGTAAGGCCGAAGCCCTACGGGAAGTGTATGGAAACAGGTCATATAGGAAAGGAATCTGCAGAATTCCCTCCTGTGAATGGAGATCTCACATTCGGTCCTATCGGATGATGCAGTATGCAGCGGCAATTATATAAACAGTCAAGTAAGCAGTAAGCAGGATAAGTATTTACATAAAATGTAAAGTGAACATGCATTCAAGGCAATTCAAGTGTCTAGCTTCAGTAATGTCAAAAGTACGCTTCTATGATACAATAAAGTATTAAAGAAAACATGCAGCAACAAACGGAAGTTTCCATACAGTCGATGACATTCACCAATAAGTATCGAAACATATGCATGTAATTAATGAAATCTGTCACTCACAGTGGTCCGTAGTCAGATAATGCTTAACGAATTAAGCGGTTCAGTTTACTTTGTCAATCGACGGGTTCCTGCAGTTCAGTTTCAAGTCTGGCATATTAATGTCAAGTCTGTGTCATAATCTATATAACCCTAGTTACATATTCAGGTTATTGTCAATTCTGGCTGTCGAGTCTGAGGTAGTTCCTATCGTCCCAAGGTGAGTCTATTCTTATCAGATTAATACGATTCATCTAATTACATATGTGTGTCCTTGAAATAGAGCCAATCATATTACTAGCTAGGTGCATCATGACATACGATTTCTAAGAGTTCATTCAGTGTCTGTTAATTCATTTGTGCATAAAATAGATGTGCAACTAGAATTTGTGAGTTTTATCATAATCATATTATACTTTTAATTACAATAGGTTGATTAATCACTTAATCTGATTTTAGGAATTTAACTTTGGCTTGCAACAAAAACCAGATTTGAATTGATACAGATTCGAACAACATTAGATTCAAATAGGATTAGATTCGAATAGCCTTAGATTCGGAATAGAATTAGATTCAAATAGCATTCTCGAATCTAGGGGTTAGATTCGAAATCAACAGATTCTAAACTAGGGAAGATAGATTCGAAGGCAGCTAATTCGAGTCTAAGGGATTAGATTCGAAAACATACATCTTCGAGTCTAATGGATTAGATTCGAAACATATACCCTTCGAGTCTAGGAGATAGAATCGAAATCATCACCCTCTCGAGTCTAGGGATTAGATTCGAAATCCTCACCCTTCGAGTCTATACATGAATGTCTCGAATTTGTTCTACTCGTTCATCGTTTTTCCAGGTTTTATCAACTTAAACATGAACATAAATGAGGGAGAAATAGTTACTAACCTTCGTCCAAGCTATATCCTTCGACTATAGAGTTTTCCAAGCCAAAACAGGTCCTAAACGGGGGCATATCAGCTTCAAATAGAGGGAAAATGAGCAAACTCGAAATTGCTCTTTCAAAACCGAACCAAAAGACAGAAATAGGTCGATCTTACCTCAAATCGGGACCAAAACAAACATGCGATGACAGAATATTGTAGAGCTTGACGATCTCTATCCGTTGACGTATGAATCAGGAGAATCCGACGGTTCGATTAGGAGAAATGCTAGAGAGAAGGACAATCTTAGAGAGAGAAGGAGGAGAGTTTCTAGATTCCAAACTTATGAAATGAGGAGGAATGCCTTATTTATAGGGAAATAGGGAAAATCAGATTTTCTACTGAATATTTCCGAAATTGACCAACTTTTATTCCCAACACTCCGATTTGCATTTCAGATGCAAATAATAGCAAGGAAGTTCTAGATTTGCTACAATTGTCTTTTAGTCAATTTTAATTCATTTTAGTCCGTTTCGTTATTTTCAGTCTTTAATTTGTCATTTGGCTGAATTTTAATTATTAACTTAATTTCAGCTAAATTTTGGGCAACGTTTCATAATTAATTATAACTTAATATAATTAACTATTTAAGATTCATGTTTTCAGTTAATTACTAATATTTGGATAAAATTGCTTTATTATTAAAAGTCTGATGCTGTAATTTATATTTAATAAATTACGGGCTGTTACAATCTTCCCCCGTTAAATTGATTCCGTCCTCGGAATCGACTAAGACAGAAATAACTTCGGATACTTCTGTCTAATCTCGTTTTCTCGTTCCCAAGTTTTCGCAGATCCCTTATGGTATTTCCATTGAACTAACACCATTGGAATTTCCTTGATGCGCAATTTCGAAACCTTATTATCGATTAAACGCTCGGGCTCTTCTTTGTATCGCAACTGCTCCTTAAATCACACATCTTTCCAAGGAATCACAGCTTCAGCGTCAGCGAAATACTTTCGAAGATTACTCACATGAAATACATCATGAATTCCAGACATTTCGGCAGGCAACTTTAGTCTGTAGGCTTGCAATCCTATACGCTCGAGAATTTCAAAAGGACCCACAAATCGAGGGCTCAACTTCCCCCGTTTGCCGAACCTCACTATCCCTTTTTCTTGGCGAGACCTTCAACAACATTTTATCACCCACCTCGAACACAATTGGCTTACGTCTTCGATCATGATATTTCTTTTGTCTATCCTGAGAGGTCTGAATCCGCTGCCGAATCAACTGTAGATGGTCAAGGCTTCTTGCAAAATCGCTGGTCCAGAGATCGGGCGTTCACCTGTTTCCCTCCAACAGGTTGGAGTTCTACATCGACGTCCGTACAAAAGCCGATATGGAGGCATACCAATAGTCGAGTGATAACTATTGTTGTAAGCAAGTTCTACAAACGGAAGGTGAGTATCCCAACTTCCACCGAGATCAATCACACATGCGCGTAACATATCTTCTAAGGTCAAAATTGTCCTCTCACTTTGCCCGTCAGTTTCAGGATGATAGGCGGTGCTCATCTTAAGTTCAGTTCCTAGTCCATTCTGAAAAGCCTACCAAAAACGAGAAGTAAATCTGCTGTCACGGTCCGATACTATAGACAATGGCACACCATGTCTAGTCACGATTTCCTTTACGTACAATTCAGCTAACTTTTCGAGGCGTTCATCTTCACGTATGGGTAGGAAATGGGCTGACTTAGTAAGTCGATCCACTATTACTCTTATAGAGTCATGATTCCGCTTAGTCCTGGGCAGCTTCGTCACAAAGTCCATGGTTATGTGGTCCCACTTCCATTCCGGAATTGGCAATGGTTGAAATTCCCCATACGGCTTCTGAGGTTCAGATTTGACTTGTAAACAAGTTATACAATTTTCCACATATCGTCCCACCTCCTTCTTCATTCCAGGCCACCAATATTCCGTTTTCAAATCTTGGTACAATAAAGTAGAACCAGGATGTACCGAAAATTTTGGCATAAGAGCCTCCGACAGAATTTGATCACGAATTCCTCCTAATCTAGGGACCCATATTCTATTCATGGACCGTCTAAGACCATAATTATCAAGGGTCAGCTTGGTCACATAAGTAACCATACGTTCAAATTTCAAGCTCTCATCCCGAATGGCTTCGGTTTGAGCGGCAATAATCGACTCAGGCAAGGCAGACTCCAAAACAACAGAAGTCAAAGCATAACATCGAGTATAATGGTCTTGTCCGGTTTTGCGGCTTAGGGCATCTGCTACAATGTTTGCTATACCGGATGGTAAAGGATCTCATATTTGGAGAATTTTGCGTAGAGTCGCTCTTTTCGTAGCAATTCTAGCAATTCTCGAAAGAGCTTCGCACGGTCAGATTCAGACTTAGAGTAAATCAAAATGTCATCAATAAAGACTATCACTGATTTGTCCAGCATTGGCCTACATACTCTATTCATAAGGTCCATAATTGCGGCCGGGGCATTGGTGAGACCGAACGGTATTGCTAGAAACTCAAAATGGCCGTAACGAGCACGAAATGAGACCTAAATCTCGAGTCTTTCTATCGTCACAAACATAACGTTCACTTCCTTCGGGGGTTCTAATTCTAATTATCCTTTTGGCACAAAGGATTTCAGCATTGTTCGTCATGAGCCTGTCCATTCCTATAATAATATCTAATTCTCTAATCCACATCGGTATCAGGTCAAAGTCTGAAGAGAGGTCATCAATCACTAACTTACAGGAACGAAAGATTCTACTTATAGTCACAAAACTCGGGCTCGCAGTTTCTATATCTAATGGTACAGGTAGCATTATTGGAGCAAAATCAAACAGTTTAGCAGACTTTTCAGACACATAAAACAGATTAGAGCAGGCATAGAGTTAACAAGAAATGTACCCATGACGACATCAGCAGTCTCTTTTGCCTCATCGGCTGTCATCTGAGAAGATCTTGGTTGATTCCTCGGAGCTGGAGAACCCTTGAATGATCGTCGGGATGAAAATGCAGGCGGAGGAACAAATCGGGGCCGAGTACAGTCTTTAGCATGGTGCCCAAACGTAATGCAGTTTCGGCGAGCCTCACTGCGCCTGGCACATTCTGACCTATCATGACCATTCTGTCTGCAGCAGTAGCACCTCACGAACTCAGGATCACATTTTCCTTCATGAATCTGCCTGCAGCGAGGACAAGCAGACCTTGGCGTAGCGGTCACAGCATAAGATTTAGCCTTTTTAAAAGGCTGCTTATCTCCCTGCCTTAAACTTTCACTCTCCCTTTCCGATTTCTCAGATTTTTCTTTCTTGCTAGACTTGGCAATAAAAAGAGTCGCTCGCTCCGGATAGATTTCAAGTTCTCCTACCTTAGCAACTTCAACTACTTCCATATCACTTCCCGGTCTGCCAGAATTCACAAAAAGATCCCTTTGACGTCCCTCAGAGGGCTCATGCCTAAGTTTCCTTTTTCGATTCTTCTTGGGTTTTGCTAACATTTCTTCCCTATACTTCAATTCTAACTCCCGTAACCTAAGTTCTCGCAACCTAAGTTCTTCTTCACGGCGCTTAAAGTCAATTTCACGCTGGATTTCTTCGTCAGTTTGCACAACCGCTTTACCCTTAGTCAGCAAGTCCTTAATTTCCTTAAATCGGTCCTCAACCGACATATCAGTCTGCAGTCGATTCCTATCCATCATAAGCTGTATTTGCCTACGATTTTCCTCATTCAGCTTGTGAATGAGATCAAATAATTGAGCCTGCTGGGGAGGCACAAGCGTAGCAGTACTGCTTGAGTCATTAGCAGTATTTTTAGGGTCAGTGCCTAAGTCCTCTACATGAACAGATTCTTTGTGTTGATCAGCTGCAGCATCAGCAGCTTTATCAACCCTTGAGGAACCGGCAATAGTCGGATTCTTATCAGCCATTGGCTGAAAATATAAAGGAAATAGCTATTATTTCCTGATTCAAATAAGCACAGTTCGAGTCATAATTCCTACGTCAAATAATCACATCTAAGTTCATAGATATGAAGGCAGTCAGTCAGGCTGGCACAAAGTCAAGTCAAAGTCAAGTCAAAGTCAAACAGTCAATCCCTCCCCGATCCTATCAGTCATCATTTGCCTATCTTAGGTCAAGTTGTGTGGGTAGTCCTTTACTAATTAAGTTACCCTAGGCCTCGGTGACTTGTTCGGGAATTCAGAGTCACATAGTCCATATCATACCAGTAGTTTAAGTATCGGGTGGCCAATCCGATGATTAAACTGCTGCTCTGATACCAACTTTGTAACATCCAAGTTTCCACAAACAGTACACGTCATAATATTTCATTTGATTAAGTAATAAATATTACTAATTGTTTGATACCACAGGTCCATCAGCCTGAATACTTAATTACAAAAATATATTAAAAACAAATGGTGGTCTAACTAGCTTCTAAATCTTCAATCAGAGTGCGGAAGACTGAACAAGCTACCCGAGACCGCATCGTCATTTCAAAATAGGCGTCATCAAGAGTCCAAAAGTCTGCTATTCATCAAAGTCCAGATTCACTTAGCCTGGGACGAGCTACCTGCTATGGTCTTGCCTTTATCAACTTTTCCTGTAAAAGAGTTGTCATGACAGAGTAAGCTAACAATGCTTAGTGAGTTAACAGAGTTCCATTAGTTACCACACATATATAACATACTATCAGCTCCTGCCGGCAAGTCACTACGTCCTGAGACAGCAAAAAGGTTGGGAGACAACCCAGTTTGTTTTCCCCTATGTAAGGCCGAAACCCTACGGGAAGTGTATGGAAACAAGTCATATAGGAAAGGAATCTGCAGAATTCCCTCCTGTGAATGGAGATCTCACATTCGGTCCTATCGGATAATGCAGTATGCAGCGGCAATTAAATAAACAGTCAAGTAATCAGTAAGCAGGATAAGTATTTACATAAAATGTAAAAGTGAACATGCATTTGAGGCAATTCAAGTGTCTAGCTTCAGTAATGTCAAAAGTACGCTTCTATGATACAATAAAGTATTAAAGAAAACATGCAGCAACAAACGGAAGTTTCCATACAGTCGATGACATTCACCAATAAGTATCGAAACATATGCATGTAATTAATGAAATCTGTCACTCACAGTGGTCCGTAGTCAGATAATGCTTAACGAATTAAGCGGTTCAGTTTACTCTGTCAAATCGACGGGTTCCTGCAGTTCAGTTTCAAGTCTGGCATATTAATGTCAAGTCTGTGTCATAATCTATATAACCCTAGTTATATATTCAGTTTATTGTCAATTCTGGCTGTCGAGTCTGAGGTAGTTCCTATTGTCCCAAGGTGAGTCTATTCTTATCAGATTAATACGATCCATCTAATTACAGATGTATGGCCTTGAAACAAAGCCAATCGTATTTCTAGTAAAGTGTAACATGCCATATACATTCTAAAGGTTCATACAGAGTCGGTTAATTTATTTGTGCATAAAATAGTTATGCAACTTGAACTTGTGAGTTCTATCATAATCCAAGGACACTTTCAATAAAATAAGTTGTTTAATAACTTAATCTGATTTAGGAATTAATCTTAGGCTAGGAACAAACTCAGATTCGGATTAAGGAGGCTAGATTCGAATAGGGAGCAGATTCGGATATCATAGATTCGAAATGAACATAGATTCGAGATTTAATGGGCAGATTCGAAAGAAGCTCATTTGAATCTAATGAATAGATTCGAAACACATACACATTCGAGACACATCTTGCAGGCTATGAGATTAGATTCGATACTAGCATACATTCGAGTCTATTAGATTCGAAACTAGCTCAACAGATTCTAGGATGCTTAGATTCGAAACTTACCCCATTCAAGTCTAGCTAAACAGATTCGAAACACACATATTAGATTCTAAAGGGGCAGGTAGATTCGAACTAGGAGGCTTCGAGTCTAGGGGGGACAGTTTCGAATTCATAGATTCGAAACCATACAATTCGAGTCTAGTGAATTCGAATCTGTTCATGGATCTCTCGAGTTTGTTCTTCTAGTTCATCGTTTTTCCAGGTTTTAACAACTAAAAATGAACATAAAAGATAGAGAAATGGTTACTAACCTTCGTCCAAGATATATCCTTTGACTATGGATGATTTCCAAGCAAGAACAAGTCCTAAACAAGAGTAAATCAGCTTTGAATGAAGGGGATTTGAGCAAACTCGAGTTTGCTCTTTCAAAACCGAACCAAAAGACAGAAATAGGGCCGATCTTACCTTAAATCCGGACGAAATCAAACATGCAATGGTAGATTCGTGTAGAGCTCGACGATATCTAACCGATGGCGTATGAATCACGAGAATCCGACGGTTCGTTTAGGAGGAATTCTAGAGAGAAGGTGAAGGTGTAGAGAGAGAAGGAGAGAGTTCTAGATTTTCCAAACCAAAGAAATGAGGAGGAATACCCTATTTATAGGGAAATAGGGAAAAATCAGATTTTCTACTGAATTATCCGGAATTGACCAAGTTTATTTCCCAACAATCCGATTTGCATATTTGTCTTTTAGTCACATTTTTATTCATTTTAGTTCGTTTCGTCACTTTCAGTCTTTAATTTGTCATTTAGCTGAATTTTAATTATTAATTTTATTTCAGCTAATTTTTGGGCAACTTTTCATAATTAATTATAACTTAATATAATTAACTATTTAAGATTCATGTTTTCAGTTAATTACTAATATTTGGATAAAATCGCTTATTATCCAAAGTCTGATGCTGTAATTTGTATTTAATAAATTACGGCTGGTTTCAGCAGTGTCTATCATACGTTCCTAACATACAATTAAGTAATCAAGGAACAAGCAGCAGCTGATGTTTCCGTACAAGTCAGTATCAATCACCAATAAGTACCGAAACATATGCAAGTAAGTAATGCAATCTGTCACTCACAGCGGTCCTGAGCAATGCAAGTAATCAAGGAACATGCTGCAGCAGTTGTCTGGTTTCAGCAGTGTCTATCATACGTTCCTAACATACAATTAAGTAATCAAGGAACAAGCAGCAGCTGATGTTTCCGTACAAGTCAGTATCAATCACCAATAAGTACCGAAACAAATGCAAGTAAGTAATGCAATCTGTCACTGACAGCGGCCCCGAGCAATGCAAGTAATCAAGGAACATGCTGCAAGAGTTGTCTAGTTTCAGCGGTGTCTATCATATGTTCCTAACATACAATTAAGTAATCAAGGAACAAGCAGCAGGAGATGTTTCCATACAAGTCAGTAATAATCACCAATAGGTACCGAAACATATGCAAGTAAATAATGCAATCTGTCACTCACAGCGGTCCCGAGCAATGCAAGTAATCAAGGAACCTGCAGCAGCAGTTGTCTAGTTTTAACAATGTCTATCATACGTTCCTAACATACAATTAAGTAATCAAAGAACAAGCAGCAGCAAATGTTTCCATACAAGTCAGTAACAATCACCAATAGGTACCGAAACATATGCAAATAAGTAATGCAATCTGTCACTCACAGCAGTCCTGAGCAATGCAAGTAATCAAGGAACATGCTGCAGCAGTTGTCTGGTTTCAGCAGTGTCTATCATACGTTCCTAACATACAATTAAGTAATCAAGGAACAAGCAGCTGATGTTTCCATACAAGTCAGTATCAATCACCAATAAGTACCGAAACATATGCAAGTAAGTAATGCAATCTATCACTGACAGCGGCCCCGAGCAATGCAAGTAATCAAGGAACATGTTGCAACAGTTGTCTAGTTTCAGCGGTGTCTATCATATGTTCCTAACATACAATTAAGTAATCAAGGAACAAGCAGCAGCAGATGTTTCCATACAAGTCAGTAATACTCACCAATAGGTACCGAAACATATGCAAGTAAATAATGCAATCACAGCGGTCCTGAGCAATACAAGTAATCAAGGAACATGCAGCAGCAGTTGTCCAGTTTCAACAGTGTCTATCATACGTTCCTACCATACAATTAAGTAATCCTAGAACAAGCAGCAGGAGATTTATCCATACAAGTCAGTAACAATCACCAATAAGTACCGAAACATATGCAAGTAAATAATGCAATCTGTCACTCACAACGTTCCTGAGCAATGCAAGTAATCAAGGAACATGCAGCAACAGTTGTCCAGTTTCAGCAGTGTCTATCATATGTTCCTAACATACAATTAAGTAATCAAGGAACAAGCAGCAGCAGATGTTTCCATACAAGTCAGTATCAATCACCAATAAGTACCGAAACATATGCAAGTAAGTAATGCAATCTGGCACTTACAGCGGCCCTGAGCAATGCTGGTAATCAAGGAACATGCAGTAGCAGTTGTCCAGTTTCAGTAGTGTCTATCGTACGTTCCTAACATACAGTTAAGTAATCAAAGAACTAGCAGCAGCAGATGTTTCCATACAAGTCAGTAACAATCACCAATAGTTACCGAAACATATGCAAGTAAGTAATGCAATCTGTCACTTGCAGCGGTCCTGAGCAATGCAAGTAATCAAAGAACATGCTGCAGTAGTTGTCCGGTTTCAGCAGTGTCTATCATAAGTTCCTAACATACAATTAAGTAATCAAGGAACAAGCAGCAGCATATGTTTCCATACAAGTCAGTATCAATCACCAATAAGTACCAAAATGTATGCAAGTACGTAATGCAGTCTGTCACTCATAGCGGCCCCGAGCAATGTAAGTAATCAAGGAACATGCTGCAGCAGTTGTCCGGTTTCAGCAGTGTCTATCATACGTTCCTAACATACAATTAAGTAATCAAGGAACAAGCAGCAGCAGATGTTTTCATACAAGTCAATATCAATCACCAATAAGTACCGAAACATATGCAAGTAAGTAATGCAATCTGTCACTCAAAGCGGCCCCGAGCAATGCAAGTAATCAAGTAACATGCAGCAGCAGTTGTCCATTTTCAGCAGTGTATATCGTACGTTCCTAACATACAGTTAAGTAATCAAAGAACAAGCAGTAGCAGATGTTTCCATACAAGTCAGTAACAATCACCAATAGGTACCGAAACATATGCAAGTAAATAATGCAATCTGTCACTCACAGCGGTCCCGAGCAATACAAGTAATCAAGGAACATGCAACAGCAGTTGTCCAGTTTCAACAGTGTCTATCATACGTTCCTACCATACAATTAAGTAATCCTAGAACAAGCAGCAGCAGATGTTTCCATACAAGTCAGTAACAATCACCAATAAGTACCGAAACATATGCAAGTAAATAATGCAATTTGTCACTCACAACGTTCCTGAGCAATGCAAGTAATCAAGGAACATGCAGCAACAGTTGTCAAGTTTCAGCAGTGTCTATCATATGTTCCTAACATACAATTAAGTAATCAAGGAACATGCAGAAGCAAATGTTTTCATACAAGTCAGTATCAATCACCAATAAGTACCGAAACATATGCAAGTAAGTAATGT
This sequence comes from Centrapalus pauciflorus, assembly GCA_020465985.1. Taxonomy (NCBI): domain Eukaryota; kingdom Viridiplantae; phylum Streptophyta; class Magnoliopsida; order Asterales; family Asteraceae; genus Centrapalus; species Centrapalus pauciflorus. Next base: position 42,334 of record JAANYP010001636.1, on the reverse strand, counting down.
AATCTGCCACTTTCAGCGGCCCTGAGAATGCAAGTAATCAAGGAACATGCAGTAGCAGTTGTCCAGTTTCAGCAGTGTCTATCGTACGTTCCTAACATACAGTTAAGTAATCAAAGAACTAGCAGCAGCAGATGTTTCCATACAAGTCAGTAACAATCACCAATAGGTACCGAAACATATGCAAGTAAGTAATGCAATCTGTCACTCACAGCGGTCCTGAGCAATGCAAGTAATCAAGGAACATGCTGCAGTAGTTGTCCGGTTTCAGCAGTGTCTATCATACGTTCCTAACATACAAATAAGTAATCAAGGAACAAGCAACAACATATGTTTCCATACAAGTTAGTATCAATCACCAATAAGTACCAAAACATATGCAAGTACGTAATGCAGTCTGTCACTCATAGCGGCCCCGAGCAATGCAAGTAATCAAGGAACATGCAGCAACAATTGTCCAGTTTCAGCAGTGTCTATCATATGTTCCTAACATAAAATTAAGTAATCAAGGAACAAGCAGCAGCAGATGTTTCCATACAAGTCAGTATCAATCACCAATAAGTACCGAAACATGTGCAAGTAAGTAATGAAATCTGGCACTCACAGCGGTCCTGAGCAATGCAAGTAATCAAGGAACATGCAGTAGCAGTTTTCCAGTTTCAGCAGTGTCTATCGTACGTTCCTAACATACAGTTAAGTAATCAAAGAACTAGCAGCAGCAGATGTTTCCATACAAGTCAGTAACAATCACCAATAGGTACCGAAACATATGGAAGTAAGGAATGCAATCACTCACTCACAGCGGTCCTGAGCAATGCAAGTAATCAAGGAACATGCTGTAGTAGTTGTCCGGTTTCAGCAGTGTCGATCATACGATCCTAACATAGAATTAAGTAATCAAGGAACAAGCAGCAGCTGATGTTTCCATACAAGTCAGTATCAATCACCAATAAGTTCCGAAACATATGCAAGTAAGTAATGCAATATGTCACTGACAGCGGCCCCGAGCAATGCAAGTGATGAAGGAACATGCTGCAACAGTTGTCCAGTTTCAGCAGTGTATATCGTATGTTCCTAACATACAGTTAAGTAATCAAAGAACAAGCAGCAGCAGATGTTTCCATACAAGTCAGTAACAATCACCAATAGGTACCGAAAGATATGCAAGTAAATAATGCAATCTGTCACTCACAGCGGTCCCGAGCAATACAAGTATTCAAGGAACATGCAACAGCAGTTGTCCAGTTTCAACAGTGTCTATCATACGTTCCTACCATACAATTAAGTAATCATAGAACAAGCAGCAGCAGATGTTTCCATACAAGTCAGTAACAATCACCAATAAGTACCGAAACATATGCAAGTAAATAATGCAATTTGTCACTCACAACGTTCCTGAGCAATGCAAGTAATCAAGGAACATGCAGCAACAGTTGTCAAGTTTCAGCAGTGTCTATCATATGTTCCTAACATACAATTAAGTAATCAAGGAACATGCAGCAGCAAATGTTTTCATACAAGTCAGTATCAATCACCAATAAGTACCGAAACATATGCAAGTAAGTAATGTAATCTGCCACTTTCAGCGGCCCTGAGAATGCAAGTAATCAAGGAACATGCAGTAGCAGTTGTCCAGTTTCAGCAGTGTCTATCGTACGTTCCTAACATACAGTTAAGTAATCAAAGAACTAGCAGCAGCAGATGTTTCCATACAAGTCAGTAACAATCACCAATAAGTACCGAAACATATGCAAGTAAATAATGCAATTTGTCACTCACAACGTTCCTGAGCAATGCAAGTAATCAAGGAACATGCAGCAACAGTTGTCAAGTTTCAGCAGTGTCTATCATATGTTCCTAACATACAATTAAGTAATCAAGGAACATGCAGCAGCAAATGTTTTCATACAAGTCAGTATCAATCACCAATAAGTACCGAAACATATGCAAGTAAGTAATGTAATCTGCCACTTTCAGCGGCCATGAGAATGCAAGTAATCAAGGAACATGCAGTAGCAGTTGTCCAGTTTCAGCAGTGTCTATCGTACGTTCCTAACATACAGTTAAGTAATCAAAGAACTAGCAGCAGCAGATGTTTCCATACAAGTCAGTAACAATCACCAATAGGTACCGAAACATATGCAAGTAAGTAATGCAATCTGTCACTCACAGCGGTCCTGAGCAATGCAAGTAATCAAGGAACATGCTGCAGTAGTTGTCCGGTTTCAGCAGTGTCTATCATACGTTCCTAACATACAAATAAGTAATCAAGGAACAAGCAACAACATATGTTTCCATACAAGTTAGTATCAATCACCAATAAGTACCAAAACATATGCAAGTACGTAATGCAGTCTGTCACTCATAGCGGCCCCGAGCAATGCAAGTAATCAAGGAACATGCAGCAACAATTGTCCAGTTTCAGCAGTGTCTATCATATGTTCCTAACATAAAATTAAGTAATCAAGGAACAAGCAGCAGCAGATGTTTCCATACAAGTCAGTATCAATCACCAATAAGTACCGAAACATGTGCAAGTAAGTAATGAAATCTGGCACTCACAGCGGTCCTGAGCAATGCAAGTAATCAAGGAACATGCAGTAGCAGTTGTCCAGTTTCAGCAGTGTCTATCGTACGTTCCTAACATACAGTTAAGTAATCAAAGAACTAGCAGCAGCAGATGTTTCCATACAAGTCAGTAACAATCACCAATAGGTACCAAAACATATGGAAGTAAGGAATGCAATCACTCACTCACAGCGGTCCTGAGCAATGCAAGTAATCAAGGAACATGCTGTAGTAGTTGTCCGGTTTCAGCAGTGTCGATCATACGATCCTAACATAGAATTAAGTAATCAAGGAACAAGCAGCAGCTGATGTTTCCATACAAGTCAGTATCAATCACCAATAAGTTCCGAAACATATGCAAGTAAGTAATGCAATATGTCACTGACAGCGGCCCCGAGCAATGCAAGTGATGAAGGAACATGCTGCAACAGTTGTCCAGTTTCGGCGGTGTCTATCATATGTTCCTAACATACAATTAAGTAATCAATATACAACCAGCAGCAGATGTTTCCATACAAGTCAGTAATAATCACCAATAGGTACCGAAACATATGCAAGTAAATAATGCAATCACAGCGGTCCTGAGCAATACAAGTAATCAAGGAACATGCAGCAACAGTTGTCCAATTTCAACAGTGTCTATCATACGATCCTACCATACAATTAAGTAATCATAGAACAAGCAGCAGCAGATGTTTCCATACAAGTCAGTAACAATCACCAATAAGTACCGAAACATATGCAAGTAAATAATGCAATCTGTCACTCACAACGTTCCTGAGCAATGCAAGTAATCAAGGAACATGCAGCAACAGTTGTCCAGTTTCAGCAGTGTCTATCATATGTTCCTAACATACAATTAAGTAATCAAGGAACAAGCAGCAGCAGATGTTTCCATACAAGTCAGTATCAATCACCAGTAAGTACCGAAATATATGCAAGTAAGTAATGCAATCTGGCACTTACAGCGGCCCTGAGCAATGCAAGTAATCAAGGAACATGCAGCAACAGTTGTACAATTTCAGCAGTGTCTATCATACGTTCCTAACATACAATTAAGTAATCACGGAACAAGCAGCAGCAGATGTTTTCATACAAGTCAGTATCAATCACCAATAAGTAACGAAACATATGCAAGTAAGTAATGCAATCTGTCACTCACAGCTACCCCGAGCAATGCAAGTAATCAAGTAACATGCAACAGCAGTTGTCCAGTTTCAGCAGTGTATATCGTACGTTCCTAACATACAGTTAAGTAATCAAAGAATAAGCAGCAGCAGATGTTTCCATACAAGTCAGTAACAATCACCAATAAGTACCGAAACATATGCAAGTAAATAATGCAATCACAGCGGTCCTGAGCAATACAAGTAATCAAGGAACATGCAGCAGCAGTTGTCCAGTTTCAAAAGTGTCTATCATACGTTCCTATCATACAATTAAGTAATCATAGAACAAGCAGCAACAGATGTTTCCATACAAGTCAGTAACAATCACCAATAAGTACCGAAACATATGCAAGTTAATAATGCAATCACAGCGGTCCTGAGCAATACAAGTAATCAAGGAACATGCAGCAGCAGTTGTCCAGTTTCAAAAGTGTCTATCATACGTTCCTATCATAAAATTAAGTAATCATAGAACAAGCAGCAACAGATGTTTCCATACAAGTCAGTAACAATCACCAATAGGTACCGAAACATATGCAAGTACGTAATGCAGTCTGTCACTCATAGCGGCCCCGAGCAATGCAAGTAATCAAGGAACATGCAGTAACAATTGTCCAGTTTCAGCAGTGTCTATCATATGTTCCTAACATACAATTAAGTAATCCAGAAAAAGCAGCAGCAGATGTTTCCATACAAGTCAGTATCAATCACCAATACGTACCGAAACATATGCAAGTAAGTAATGAAATCTGGCACTTACAGCGGCCCTGAGCAATGCAAGTAATCAAGGAACATCCTGCAGTAGTTGTCCGGTTTCAGCAGTGTCTATCATACGTTCCTAACATACAATTAAGTAATCAAGGAACAAGCAACAGCATATGTTTCCATACAAGTCAGTATGAATCACCAATAAGTACCAAAACATATGCAAGTACGTAATGCAGTCTGTCACTCATAGCGGCCCCGAGCAATGCAAGTAATCAAGGAACATGCAACAACAATTGTCCAGTTTCAGCAGTGTCTATCATATGTTCCTAACATACAATTAAGTAATCAAAGAACAAGCAGCAGCAGATGTTTCCATACAAGTCAGTAACAATCACCAATAAGTACCGAAACATATGCAAGTAAATAATGCAATCACAGCGGTCCTGAGCAATACAAGTAATCAAGGAACATGCAGCAGCAGTTGTCCAGTTTCAAAAGTGTCTATCATACGTTCCTATCATACAATTAAGTAATCATAGAACAAGCAGCAACAGATGTTTCCATACAAGTCAGTAACAATCACCAATAAGTACCGAAACATATGCAAGTAAATAATGCAATCACAGTGGTCCTGAGCAATACAAGTAATCAAGGAACATGCAGCAGCAGTTGTCCAGTTTCAAAAGTGTCTATCATACGTTCCTATCATACAATTAAGTAATCATAGAACAAGTAGCAACAGATGTTTCCATACAAGTCAGTAACAATCACCGATAAGTACCGAAACATATGCAAGTAAATAATGCAATTTGTCACTCACAACGTTCCTGAGCAATGAAAGTAATCAAGGAACATCCAGCAACAGTTGTCAAGTTTCAGCAGTGTCTATCATATGTTCCTAACATACAATTAAGTAATCAAGGAACATGCAGCAGCAAATGTTTTCATACAAGTCAGTATCAATCACCAATAAGTACCGAAACATATGCAAGTAAGTAATGCAATCTGCCACTTACAGTGGCCCTGAGCAATGCAAGTAATCAAGGAACATGCAGTAGCAGTTGTCCAGTTTCAGCAGTGTCTATCGTACGTTCCTAACATACAGTTAAGTAATCAAAGAACTAGCAGCTGCAGATGTTTCCATATAAGTCAGTAACAATCACCAATAGGTACCGAAACATATGCAAGTAAGTAATGCAATCTGTCACTCACAGCGGTCCTGAGCAATGCAAGTAATCAAGGAACCTGCAGCAGCAGTTGTCTAGTTTTAACAGTGTCTATCATACGTTCCTAACATACAATTAAAGAGTCAAGGAACAAGCAGCAGCAGATGTTTCCATATAAGTCAGTAACAATCACCAATAAGTAGTGAAACATATGCAAGTAGGTAATGTAATCTGTACACGGGTCCTGAGCAATGCAAGTAATCAAGGAACATGCTACAACAGTTGTCCGGTTTTATCAGTGTCTATCATACGTTCCTAATATACAATTAGGTAATCAAGGAACAAGCAGCAGCAGATGTTTCCATACAAGTCAGTATCAATCACCAATAAGTACCGAAACATACGCAAGTAAGTAATGCAATCTGTCACTCACAGCGGCCCCGAGCAATGCAAGTAATCAAGGAACATGCAGTAAGTAATGCAATCTATCGTACGTTCCTGATGAGAACCTGTCCAAGGACCGAGATGACGAAGATCCGTTAACGTGGAAGATCGGACCTATCACAAGATCAAAATCCATGATGTTCCAGGATGCTCTCAATGGAATGATTAAATATTGTCGGAATCAAGCTCCCGTTTGTTCGCAAAACAACCAAGCACGGTTGAAGACTAATATTAGTCCAAGTTTTGGAGCCCAAGTTCTCTCTTTAATCCACAAAAGCCCAAAAATAAATAAAATTCGGCCAAGCCCACCCATGTGCATTGTTTTGGCCATAACTTCCTCATTTTAAGCCCAATTTGAGTGAAATAAAAGCCCACTTCAACCTTAGCCTTTTTCCTATATTTTCAAGAATAAAAAAGGCCCAAAATATGTCCTTAGCCACGTCCATGAATCTGCCCATAAAGGTGTCCATGTTAATGAACTTGTCAAAGATTAAATTCAAGGCATTTTGAAGGTTTTCTCAACATTATGACCATTTACTTGGAGGAGATAAAGAGATAGAAGTTACTTGCATTATTAATACCTACTAGAAGCTTCAAGTGGTGAAATGTCAATAATGCCCTTTTGATAAGTAGTCTTGCTTATTTGATAGCTTATCGTGATAGCTTGTGCAACTTATCTAGATAAGTAGTTGGTCTTATATTTTCTCCTATAAATAGGCACTCAATGTAACCATTTCAATCATCCTTCATTTTGAGTAAAAATGTGAGTTTTTAACTCTTATTGTTCCTTACGAACTTTTAGAACTTATCGAGTGTTTTAGCTTGTGGCGTTCGAAACTTATCAATCAACTTGGTGGGGTTGATTGTGGCGTTCTCTATACCAAAGTTCTTGCCTCGTATATAGGCAACGGGTCGCGGTTCCACTTATACCAAGGTTCTTGTCTCGTTTATAGACAACGGGTCGCGGTCCTATCCAATTTACTTGAAACAACCATTAGAACGATCGGGCAGTCGTGATCTATCACACATTCATCGGGTGAGATCACATCATTTGGTATCAGAGCTTATTCTATTGGTTTGTTTTCTACTTTATATTTCCTTCGTATCATCTTTTACTTTCTTTCTCTTCGTCATTTCATTTTTAATTTATTCTCTTCATCCTTGCGTTGTGGTTCATGTTTGTAGTGGATCTTGTCAAAAATTGACTTGGTTGCTACTAATTGATTTTTTCGGGGATCATACGAGTTCTTTAGTTTTTTTTTTGTTTTTTTACTTTGCATCGTTTTTTCCTAGAAACAAAAAGAAGCAAAAAAGAAGAGAAAAGCAACAAAAAAAAAGGAAGAAAAAGAAATCGCAAAAAAAGGGTAAAAAAAACGCAAAAGAAAAGAAAACAAAGGATCAGAAAGTAAATTATTATTCTTGTTAGTTTTCTTTATTTTCATTTCCTTTTTTAATTTTACCTTTACGTACTACTAGCATTGTTCATCTTGTTATATTTGGTTTTGTCAAATCTCTTCTTAAAGTTGTTTGGTATGTTTTGAATTCCTCAAGGCCACAAGCCCACTTGATTTTGATTTCTTTTAGTTTGTTTTGAACTTTAAGTGTTAAAAAGAGTGGTAAAAGGCGGTGTGGTAAGATCATTAGAGGGTAAAAGCCAAACACAACATACACGAGAATCGAGTGAACATAATTTTGAGTGAAACACGTAAGGGAGTTGTAACATCCAAGTTTCCAAAAACAGTACACGTCATAATATTTCATTTCATTAAGTAATAAATATTACTAATTGTTTGATACCACAGGTCCATCAGCATGAATACTTAATTACAACAATATATTAAAATCAAATGGTGGTCTAACTAGCTTCTAAATCTTCAATCAGAGTGCGGAAGACTGAACAAGCTACCCGAGACCGCAACATCTTTTCAAAATAGGCATCATCAAAAGTCCAAAGGTCTGCTATTCATCAAAATCCAGATTCACTTAACCTGGGACGAACTACCTGCTATGATCTTGCCTTTATCAGCTTTTCCTGAAAAAGAGTTGTCATGACAGAGTAAGCTAACATTGCTTAGTGAGTTAACAGAGTTCCATTAGTTACCACACACATATAACATACTATCAGTTCCTGTCGGCAATACGTCAAAGACGTCAAAAAGGTTGGGAGACAACCCAGTCGGTATTCCCATGTGTAAGGCCGAAGCCCTACGGGAAGTGTATGGAAACAAGTCAAATAGGAAAGGAATCTGCAGAATTCCCTCCTGTGAATGGAGATCTCACATTCGGTCCTGTCGGATAATGCAATATGCAGCGGCAAATATTTATACAGTCAAGTAAGCAATAAGCATGATACGTATTTACATAAAATGTAAAAGTGAACATGCAATCAAGGCAATTCAAGTGTCTAGCTTCAGTAATGTCAAAAGTACGTTTCTATGATACAATGTAGTATTAAAGAAACATGCAGCAACAGTCAGAAGTTTCCATACAGTCAATACATTCACCAATAAGTATCGAAATATATGCAAGTATTTAATGAAAATCTGTCACTCACAGTAGTCCGTAGTCAGATAATGCTTAACGAATTAAGCTGATCAGTTTACTCTGTCAAATCGGCGGTTTCCTGCAGTTCAGTTTCAAGTCTGGCATATTAATGTCAAGTCTGTGTCATAATCTATATATTCAGGTTATTGTCAATTCTGGTTATCGAGTCTGAGGTAGTTCCTATCGTCCCAAGGTGAGTCTATTCTTATCAGATTAATACGATTCACCTAATTACAGATGTGTGGCCTTGAAACAAAGCCAATCGTATTACTTAGCAAGTTGAACAGGTCATACACATTCTAAGGGTTTGTATAGAGTCTGTTAATTCATTTGTGCATAAAATAGTTATGCATCTTGAAACTTACGATTTTTATCATAATTAAACGATACTTTCAATTTCATTAGGTTATTTAATAACTTAATCTGATTTAGGAATTAATCTTATACTTGGAACAAGAACCAAATTCGAATTTAGAGGGACAGATTCGAACTAGTACCATTCGAATCTAATTGATTAGATTCAAAATTCACATCACCTTGAAACCATACCCATAGACTCGAAGCATACTCATAGAATCGAAGCATATAGATTCGAAATCAGGTCTTAGACTCGAAGCACATACCTAAATTCGAACCTACATAGACTCGAACACATAGATTCGAACATGTCTAGACTCGAATTAGCATCATTAGATTCGAAATTCACTCATACAGTCGAAGCATATCTCGAGTCTAGGGGGTTTAGATTCGAATTCAACCCATTTTCGAATATGATCATAGCTTCTTCGAGTCTGTTCTACATGATCAAAGATTTTCCAGATTTTAACATCTAAATATGAGCATAAAAGATAGAGAAATGGTTACTAACCTTCGTCCAAGCTATAACCTTCGACAATGGATGATTTCCAAGCAAAAACAGGTCCTAAACGAGAGTAAATCAGCTTCGAATGAAGGGAATTTGAGCAAACTCGAGTTTGCTCTTTCAAAGCCGAAATAAAAGTCAGAAAAGGGGTCGAATTTACCTCAAATCAGAACCAAATCGAACATGCAATGACAGAATATTGAAGAGCTTGACGATCTCTATCCGTTGACGTATAAATCACGAGAATCCGACGGTTCGTTTAGGAGGAATTCTAGAGAGAAGGTGAAAGTGTAGAGAGAGAAGGAGAGGATTCTAGCTTTTCCAAACTTAAGAAATGAGGAGGGCTGCCCTATTTATAGGAAAATAGGGAGAAAATCAGATTTTTTTTTTACTGAATTATCCGGAATTGACCAACTTTATTTCCCAACAATCCGATTTGCATAAATGTCTTTTAGTCACATTTTTATTCATTTTAGTCCGTTTCGTCATTTTCAGTCTTTAATTTGTCATTTAGCTGAATTTTAATTATTAATTTTATTTCAGCTAATTTCGGGCAACTTTTCATAATTAATTATAACTTAATATAATTAACTATTTAAGGTTCATGTTTTCAGTTAATTACTAATATTTGGATAAAATTGCATTATTATCCAAAGTCTGATGCTGTAATTTATATTTAATAAATTACGGGCTGTTACAATCTTCCCCCGTTAAATTGATTCCGTCCTCGGAATCGACTAAGACAGAAATAACTTCGGATACTTCTGCCTAATCTCGTCTTCTCGTTCCCAAGTTTGCGCAGATCCCTTATGGTATTTCCATTGAACTAACACCATTGGAATTTCCTTGTTGCGCAGTTTCGAAACCTTATTATCGATTATACGCTCGGGCTCTTCTTCGTATCGCAACTGCTCATCAATTTGCACGTCTTTCCAAGGAATCACAGCTTCAGCGTCAGCTAAACACTTTCGAAGATTACTCACATGAAATACATCATGAATCCCAGTCATTTCGGCAGGCAACTTCAATCTGTAGGCCTGCAATCCTACACGCTCGAGAATTTCAAAAGGACCCACAAATCGAGGGCTCAACTTCCCCCGTTTGCCGAACCTTACTATTCCTTTTCTTGGCGAAACCTTCAGCAACACTTTATCTCCAACTTCAAACGCAATCGACTTACGTCTCTTATCATGATACTTCTTTTGTCTGTCTTGAGAAGTCTGAATCCGTTGCCGAATCAACTGTAGTTGGTCATGGGCTTCTTGCAAAATCGCTGGTCCAGAGATCGGGCGTTCACCTGTTTCCCTCCTACAGGTTGGAGTTCTACATCGACGTCCGTACAAAAGCTGATATGGAGGCATACCAATAGTCTAGTGATAACTATTGTTATAAGCAAACTCCACAAACGGCAGGTGAGTATCCCAACTTCCACCGAGATCAATCACACAGGCACGTAACATATCTTCTAAGGTCAAAATCGTTCTCTCACTTTGCCCGTCAGTTTCAGGATGATAGGCGGTGCTCATTTTAAGTTCAGTTCCTAGTCCGTTCTGAAAAGCCTTCCAAAAACGAGAAGTAAATCTGCTGTCACGGTCCGATACTATAGACAATGGAACACCATGTCTAGCCACGATTTCCTTTACGTACAATTCAGCTAACTTTTCGAGACGTTCATCTTCACGTATGGGTAGGAAATGGGCTGACTTAGTAAGTCGATCCACTATTACCCATATAGAGTCATGATTCCGCTTTGTCCTGGGCAGCTTCGTCACAAAGTCCATGGTTATGTGGTCCCACTTCCATTCCGGGATTGGCAATGGTTGTAGTTCCCCATACGGCTTCTGATGTTCCGATTTGACTTGTAAACAAGTCATGCAATTTTCTACATATCGTCCTACGTCCTTCTTCATTCCAGGCCACCAATATTCCGTTTTCAAATCTTGGTACATTTTAGTAGAACCAGGATGTACCGAAAATTTTGACATATGAGCCTTCGACAGAATTTGATCACGAATACCTCCTAGTCTGGGAACCCATATTCTATCCATGAATCGTCTAAGACCACGATTATCAAGAGTCAGCTTGGTCACATAAGTAACCATACGTTCAGATTTCAGGTTCTCATCCCGAATAGCTTCGGTTTGAGCGGCAATAATCGACTCAGGCAAGGCAGACTCCAAAACAACAGAAGTCAAAGCATAGCATCGGGTATAATGGTCTGGTCCGGTTTTGCGGCTTAGGGCATCTGCTACAATGTTTGCTTTACCTGGATGGTAAAGGATCTCACAGTCATAGTCTTTAATCAATTCCATAGATCGCCTTTGACGCATATTCAGCTCTTTCTGGTCGAATATATACTTCAGACTTTTGTGATCTGTATATAACTTGCATCTAGTCCCATACAGGTAATGCCGCCAAATCTTCAGTGCAAAGGTCACGGCTGCAAGTTCTAAATCATGCGTCGGATAATTCTTCTCATGCGCCTTTAGCTGCCTTGATGCGTAGGCAATTACTTTATCCCTTTGCATCAACACACAGCCTAATCCCATCTTAGAAGCATCACTATAGACTACAAAATCATCGTTACCCTCAGGTAAGGCCAGAATCGGCGCTTCTACCAGCTTACGCTTCAAAGTCTCAAAGGCTCGATCTTGAGATTCATTCCATTCAAACTTAACTTCTTTCTTCGTCAGACTGGTTAAAGGCACCGCAATCTTGGAGAAATCACGGATAAATCTTCGGTAATAGCCCGCTAAACCCAAGAAACTTCGAACTTCAGATACGTTTTTCGGCGCTTCCCACTTCTGAACCGCCTCAACCTTTGATGGATCTACGGCTATTCCCTCACCCGAAACAATATGTCCTAAAAACTGCACCTGGCGTAACCAAAATTCACATTTGGAGAATTTTGCGTAGAGTCGCTCCTTTCGTAACAATTCTAGCAATTCTCGCAAATGCATCGCATGATCAGATTCAGACTTGGAGTAAATCAAGATGTCATCAATGAAGACTATCACTGATTTATCCAGCATTGGTCCACATACCCTATTCATAAGGTCCATAAATGCGGCCGGGGCATTTGTGAGACCGAACGGCATTACTAGGAATTCAAAATGGCCATATCGAGTACGAAATGCAGTCTTCGGTACGTCAGACTCAAATACTTTGAGTTGATGATATCCAGATCGGAGATCGATCTTTGAGAAGTAGCTAGCCCCTTGCAGTTGATCAAACAAGTCATCAATTCTAGGCAGAGGGTATCGGTTCTTAATAGTTACCTTATTTAACTCCCGATAATCGATACACATGCGAAAGGTACCATCCTTCTTCTTAACAAAAAGAACCGGAGCACCCCAAGGAGAAGTACTCGGACGAATAAACCCTTTTTCCAATAATTCCTGCAACTGACTCATCATTTCCTTCATTTCATTCGGAGCAAGTCGGTAAGGGGCTTTCGCGATAGGAGCAGCACCCGGTACAAGGTCAATATGGAATTCGATTTGACGATCTGGTGGCAAACCAGAGATGTCATCCGGGAATACGTCAGGGAAATCTCGAACTACAGGTACATCAGACACGTTATTTTTAACTTCTTTAGCATCTATGGCATAGGCTAGATAGGCGGAACAACCTTTGGTTAGGCACTTTCGGGCTTTCATTACAGAGATAAGACCTAAATTTCGAGTCTTTCTATCGCCATAAACATAACGTTCACTTCCTTCGGGGGTTCTAATTCTAATTATCCTTTTAGCACAAAGGATTTCAGCATTATTCGTCATAAGCCAGTCCATTCCTATAATAACATCGAACTCTCTAATCCACATCGGTATCAGGTCAACGTCTGAGGAGAGGTCATCAATCACTAGCTTACAGGAACGAAAGACTCTATTCACAGTCACAAAATTCGAGCTAGCAGTTTCTATGTCTAAGGGTGCAGGTAACATCACAGGGGCAAAATCAAACTGTTTAGCAAACTTTTCAGACACATACGACAGATTAGAGCCAGAGTCAAATAAGATTAAGGCAGGCATATCATTAACAAGAAATGTACCCGTGACGACGTCAGCAGTCTCTTTTGCCTCTTCGGCTGTCATCTGGAAAGATCTCGGTTGATTCCTCGGGGCAGAAGAACCTTTGACGGATTGCTGAGGTGAAGATGCAGGTGGAGGAACAAATCGAGGCCGAGTACAGTCTTTAACATGATGCCCCAACGTGATGCAGTTTCGGCAAGCCTCACTGCGCCTGGGACATTCCGACCTATCGTGACCGCTCTGTCTACAACAGTAACATTTAACGAACGCAGGATCGCATTTCCCTTCATGAATTTGCTTGCAGCGAGGACAAGCAGGCTTTGGTGCCGAGGTCACAGCATACGACTTAGCTTTCTTGAAAGACTGCTTATCTCCCTTCTTCGAACCTTCACTCTTCTTTTCAGCTCTCTCAGATTTTTCCTTCTTATTAGATTTAGCAATAAAAGGACATGCTCGCTCAGGATAGATTTCAAGCTCACCTACCCTAGCAATTTCCACTGCCTCAATATAACTTCTCGGTCCGCCAGATTTCACAAACTTCCGGATTTCTCGATCTAAACCATCCACAAACAAATCTCTTCTCCTTTCGTCGGTATCAACAGGGTGATCAGATAATAGCGAGAGCCTGGTAAATTCCAGCTCATAGTCCGTCACGGATCTTGTACCTTGCTGAAAAGATAGCAGGGTTTTCTCCATCTGGCGCTTAACATCCTGGGGGCAGTATTTTTCCTTCAGATGAATCTTAAATTGATCCCAAGTAATGGATTTCTCCATTGCTTCAGACATGGGATTCGTAATTGACTTCCACCAACGGCCAGCTCCATCTTCCAACATTCCCGTCGCAAATGTCACCTTATCTTCTTCATTACACTTGGAGAGTTTAAACGCTTTCTCCACATTCGCGACCCAGTCCATAGCTTTAACAGGATCAGATGACCCCGCAAATGTACGAGCCCCACATTTCTTAAAGTCAACAAATGTACACTCTCGTCCCACCTTAACGTGATGGTCGGAAGAGTCAGTCTCACTTTCATCAGAGGACACATGTCTATGTTTCCTCTTCCTGTCCTTCTTCGGCTTCGCTAACATTTCTTCCCTATGCTTCAGTTCTAATTCCTGTAACTTAAGTTCTCGCAACCTAAGTTCTTCTTCACGGCGCTTAAATTCCATTTCACGCTGGTTTACTTCGTCAGTCTGCATCACTGCTTTACCCTTGGTCAACAAATCCTTAATCTCCCTAAATCGGTCTTCAACTGCCATATCAGTCTGCAGTCGGTTCCTATCCATCATAAGCTGCATTTGCCTACGGTTATCCTCATTCAACTTATGAACGAGGTCAATCAATTGAGCCTGCTGGGGAGGCACAGGCGTAGCAGTACTGCTTGAGTCATTAGCAGTATTTTCGGGGTCAGTGCCTAAGTCCTCTACATGAACAGATTCTTTGCGTTGATCAGCTGCAGCATCAGCAGCTTTATCAACCCTTGAGGAACCGGCAACAGTCGGATTCTTATCAGCCATTGGCTGAAAATATAAAGGAAATAGCTATTATTTCCTGATTCAAATAAGCACAGTTCGAGTCATAATTCCTACGTCAGATAATCACATCTAAATTTATAGATATGAAGGCAGTCAGTCAATCAGGCTGGCACAAAGTTAAGTCAAAGTCAAGTCAGTATCAAGCAGTCAATCCCTCCCCCATCCTATCAGTCATCATTTGCCTATCTTAGGTCAAGTTGTGTGGGTAGTCCTTTACTAATTAGGTTACCCTAGGCCTCGGTGACTTGTTCGGGAATTCAGAGTCACATAGTCCATACCATACCAGTAGTTTAAGTATCGGGTGGCCAATCCGATGATTAAACTGCTGCTCTGATACCAACTTTGTAACATCCAAGTTTCCACAAACAGTACACGTCATAATATTTCATTTCATTAAGTAATAAATATTACTAATTGTTTGATACCACAGGTCCATCAGCATGAATACTTAATTACAACAATATATTAAAATCAAATGGTGGTCTAACTAGCTTCTAAATCTTCAATCAGAGTGCGGAAGACTGAACAAGCTACCCGAGACCGCAACATCTTTTCAAAATAGGCATCATCAAAAGTCCAAAGGTCTGCTATTCATCAAAATCCAGATTCACTTAACCTGGGACGAACTACCTGCTATGATCTTGCCTTTATCAGCTTTTCCTGAAAAAGAGTTGTCATGACAGAGTAAGCTAACAATGCTTAGTGAGTTAACAGAGTTCCATTAGTTACCACACACATATAACATACTATCAGTTCCTGTCGGCAATACGTCAGAGACGTCAAAAAGGTTGGGAGACAACCCAGTCGGTATTCCCATGTGTAAGGCCGAAGCCCTACGGGAAGTGTATGGAAACAAGTCAAATAGGAAAGGAATCTGCAGAATTCCCTCCTGTGAATGGAGATCTCACATTCGGTCCTGTCGGATAATGCAATATGTAGCGGCAAATATTTATACAGTCAAGTAAGCAATAAGCATGATACGTATTTACATAAAATGTAAAAGTGAACATGCAATCAAGGCAATTCAAGGGTCTAGCTTCAGTAATGTCAAAAGTACGTTTCTATGATACAATGTAGTATTAAAGAAACATGCAGCAACAGTCAAAAGTTTCCATACAGTCAATACATTCACCAATAAGTATCGAAATATATGCAAGTATTTAATGAAAATCTGTCACTCACAGTAGTCCGTAGTCAGATAATGCTTAACGAATTAAGCTGATCAGTTTACTCTGTCAAATCGGCGGTTTCCTGCAGTTCAGTTTCAAGTCTGGCATATTAATGTCAAGTCTGTGTCATAATCTATATATTCAGGTTATTGTCAATTCTGGTTATCGAGTCTGAGGTAGTTCCTATCGTCCCAAGGTGAGTCTATTCTTATCAGATTAATACGATTCACCTAATTACAGATGTGTGGCCTTGAAACAAAGCCAATCGTATTACTTAGCAAGTTGAACAGGTCATACACATTCTAAGGGTTCGTATAGAGTCTGTTAATTCATTTGTGCATAAAATAGTTATGCATCTTGAAACTTACGAGTTTTATCATAATTAAACGATACTTTCAATTTCATTAGGTTATTTAATAACTTAATCTGATTTAGGAATTAATCTTATACTTGGAACAAGAACCAAATTCGAATTTAGAGGGACAAATTCGAACTAGTACCATTCGAATCTAATTGATTAGATTCGAAATTCACATCACC
Source organism: Centrapalus pauciflorus (assembly GCA_020465985.1). Lineage (NCBI taxonomy): Eukaryota > Viridiplantae > Streptophyta > Magnoliopsida > Asterales > Asteraceae > Centrapalus > Centrapalus pauciflorus. The sequence continues at coordinate 25,600 of JAANYP010001636.1, read as the reverse complement.
TTGAAACCATACCCATAGAATCGAAGCATACTCATAGAATCGAAGCATATAGATTCGAAATCAGGTCTTAGACTCGAAGCACATACCTAAATTCGAACCTACATAGACTCGAACACATAGATTCGAACATGTCTAGACTCGAATTAGCATCATTAGATTCGAAATTCACTCATACAGTCGAAGCATATCTCGAGTCTAGGGGGTTTAGATTCGAATTCAACCCATTTTCGAATCTGATCATAGCTTCTTCGAGTCTGTTCTACATGATCAAAGATTTTCCAGATTTTAACATCTAAATATGAGCATAAAAGATAGAGAAATGGTTACTAACCTTCGTCCAAGCTATAACCTTCGACTATGGATGATTTCCAAGCAAAAACAGGTCCTAAACGAGAGTAAATCAGCTTCGAATGAAGGGAATTTGAGCAAACTCGAGTTTGCTCTTTCAAAGCCGAAATAAAAGTCAGAAAAGGGGTCGAATTTACCTCAAATCAGAACCAAATCGAACATGCAATGACAGAATATTGAAGAGCTTGACGATCTCTATCCGTTGACGTATAAATCACGAGAATCCGACGGTTCGTTTAGGAGGAATTCTAGAGAGAAGGTGAAAGTGTAGAGAGAGAAGGAGAGGATTCTAGCTTTTCCAAACTTAAGAAATGAGGAGGGCTGCCCTATTTATAGGAAAATAGGGAGAAAATCAGATTTTTTTTTTACTGAATTATCCGGAATTGACCAACTTTATTTCCCAACAATCCGATTTGCATAAATGTCTTTTAGTCACATTTTTATTCATTTTAGTCCGTTTCGTCATTTTCAGTCTTTAATTTGTCATTTAGCTGAATTTTAATTATTAATTTTATTTCAGCTAATTTCGGGCAACTTTTCATAATTAATTATAACTTAATATAATTAACTATTTAAGGTTCATGTTTTCAGTTAATTACTAATATTTGGATAAAATTGCATTATTATCCAAAGTCTGATGCTGTAAATTATATTTAATAAATTACGGGCTGTTACAGGAGTGCGGGGAGGAAATAATATTTTTATTGTTATTACTTTTTGTCTTCTATTTTGCAGCAAAAAAATGGCGGATGAGCAACCTCCTCCTAATCTTCAAGTTCAAGCCATGATGGAGGAAATGCGACGATTGATGAGAACGGAATTCAACCAAATTCATGAAAGAATGGACCGATTGGAGACTGAAAGACCACAACTTATCCGCACGCCATCACAAGTTTCTTATGAAAATCATGACGACGATGGAGGAAGTAACGGATGGGAATCTGAAAGAAGAGCTCCTCGACGAAGGCCCCGAAGAGACAAACAATTTGAATTCTATCAAGATGAAAATTCCATCGTTTCAAGGAAAGTCAGATCCGGAAGCCTACATCGATTGGGAGACTAAAATGGAGTTCATCTTTGATTGCCATGATTACTCCAATCGTAAAAAGGTAAAACTCGCCGTTGTTGAATTTTCTGATTATGCACTAACATGGTGGGATCAACTGTGATTAGTAGGCGAAGAAACGAAGAAAGACCCATTGATACATGGGAAGAAATGAAAAGGGTCATGAGACGACGTTTTGTACCAAGTCACTATTATCGTGACCTTCACAATAAGCTCCAAGGCTTGAAGCAAGGAAGTAAGTCTGTTGATGATTATTTCAAGGAAATGGAGGTTACCATGATCCGAGCCAACATTCAAGAGGATCGAGAAGCTACCATGGCCAGGTTGTTAAATGGCCTCAATTATGAAATTCGTGATCGTGTTGAGATGCACCATTATGTGGAGATTGAAGACATGGTCCACATGGCGGTTAAAATTGAAAAGCAACTCAAGAGAGGGGGTGGATCAAGAACGAATACCTGGAAGGCGGGTAGCTCCAAAAGGCCTGAAAGTTCATCATCTTTTAATCCCAAATCTGGTCCAAAACCAACAAGCCCTTCCAAGGAGAAAGGTCATTCTGGTGCTCCTAAAACTCGTGACATAAAATGTTTTAAGTGTCTTGGCAGGGGTCACATTGCAAGTCAATGTCCAAATAAGCTTGTAATGGTGCTTAGAGAAAATGGAGAAATTGAAACAGATTCTTCCGAATCATCACAAGAAGACACGGATGGTGAAGAAGAGTTGGCTGTAGAAGGAGAATTGTTGGTTGCAAGGCGAGCCTTAAGCACTCTTTTCAAGGAAGAAGATGATGCACAAAGGGAAAACCTCTTTCACACTCGGTGTTATGTTCAAGGCAAGGTATGTAGTGTTATCATTGATGGTGGGAGTTGTACTAATGTGGCTAGTGTTTCCATGGTTGAAAAGCTAGGATTGCCGACGATGAAGCATCAAAAGCCACATAAACTCCAATGGCTTAATGATAGTGGTGAGGTGCATGTGACGAAACAAGTGTTGGTGTCATTTCGCATTGGTAAGTATGAAGACGAGGTGTTGTGTGATGTGGTACCTATGCAAGCAAGTCATTTGCTACTTGGTAGGCCATGGCAATACGATCGGCATGTGAAACATGATGGCTTCACCAACAAGTACACTCTTGTTCATAAAACCAAAGCCATAACTCTTGGGCCGATGTCACCGAGTCAAGTTTATGAAGATCAAGTCCGACTTCAAAGGGATGTGAAAAACAAAGAAGGTGAGCCTAATGAAAATAATGAACACAAAAAAGGTTCAAATGAAAAACAAAAAGATAAGAAAACATTTGTGGGTGAAAAGGAAAGTCAATATTGTGCATTTGCAAGAAAGAGTGAAATAAAGGAAGCCTTGAATTCGGAGATGCCTTTTGTGCTTCTTTTGATCAAAGAAGCTTATTTAATCACAAATGATTTGGCCGGTATTCTCCCGAGCAAAATTAAATCTCTTTTGCAGGAATTTGAAGACTTGTTTCCCGAGGAAATTCCCAAAGGATTACCACCAATTCGCGGGATCGAACACCAAATTGACTTTGTTCCAGGATCTTCCATTCCAAACAAGCCGGCGTATAGAACAAATCCGGAAGAAACCAAGGAGTTGCAAAGGCAAGTTAAGGAATTACTTGAGAAAGGATGGATTCGAGAAAGCATGAGTCCGTGTGCGGTTCCCGTATTGCTGGTACCTAAGAAGGATGGATCATGGAGGATGTGTGTAGATTGTCGTGCCATCAACAATATCACGGTAAAGTATCGCCATCCAATCCCTCGATTAGATGATATGCTTGATGAATTGTATGGCTCAAAGTTGTTTTCAAAGACTGATCTAAAGAGCAACTATCATCAAATTCGCATGAATGATGGTGACGAATGGAAAACAGCTTTCAAAACAAAGCATGGTTTATATGAATGGTTATGTAAGACCCGAGTTACCACAAACAGTACACGTCATAATTTCTTTAAGTACATTTCATTAAGAAATAATATTACTATTGTCTGATACCACAGGTCCACATGCCTGATTCAATTTAAGCTACAAGATACTTAATTACCAAAATATTAAAGATAAGATGGTGGTCTAATCTAGCTTCTAAAATCTTCAATCAGAGTGCGGAAGATTGAACAAGCTACCCGAGACCGCAATTATCTTTACAAAATAGGCATCAACACAAAGTTCAAAAGTCTGCAATTCTCCAGTATCAAAGTTCACTTAGCTTGGGACGAACTACCTGCTATAGCCTTGGCCTTATCAACTTTTCCTGTAAAGATAGATGTCATGACAGAGTAAGCTAACTTTGCTTAGTGAGTTAACAGAGTACCATTAGTTACCACACATATATAACATACTATCAGCTCATGTCGGTAAGTCAACACGTCAGAGACGGCAAAGATTTGGGAGTCAACCCAAATCTGTATTCCCATGTGTAAGGCCGAAGCCCTACGGGATGTGTATGGAAACGAGTCAGATAGGAAAGGAATCTGCAGAATTCCTTCCTGTGTATGGAGATCTCGCATTCGGTCCGATCAGTTTATGCAGTATGCAGAGGCAAATGTATCAACAATCAAGTAAGCAGTAAGCATGATAAGTATTTACAAAAATGTAAAAGTGAACATGCAATCCAAGGCATTTCAGATATCTAGCTTCAATAATGTCAAAAGTAAGTCTCTATGATACAATAAAGTATTCAAGAAACATGCAGCAATAACAAAAGTTTCCATACAGTTCAGTAACATTCACCAATAAGTATCGTAACATATGCAAGTAATTAATGAAATCTGTCACTCACAGTAGTCCTTAGTCAGTTAGTGCTTAACGAATTAAGCCGTCCAATTTACTCTGTCAAATCGGCTGGTTCCTGCAGTTCAGTTTCAAGTCTGGCATATTAATGTCGAGATTGTAACATGACCTATATAATCCTTAATTATATAACCAGGTTATTGTCATTTCTTGTTGTCGAGTCTGAGGTAGTTCCTAGCGTCCCAAAGTGAGTCTATTATTATCATTGATCAATTAAGCCAACAGAAACTCCCTTAGGTCCATAGGGTATATCCTAGATTTCTTTTCGAAATCATCAGATAAAATGTTTTCAAGTACAGTTATGCATATCATAAGGCCGATCAATAACTTAGTCTGATTTAGGAATTATTTTTGGCTTGGAACAAAACCAGATCTGAATATAATAAATTCGAATCTAAATGGATGATTCGACATAGATTCGAATTAAGGCATAGATTCTAGGATAGATTCGAACTACTAGGGCATAGATTCTAGGATAGATTCGAATTAAACATAGATTCGAACTAGGGCATAGATTCTAGGATAGATTCGAACTAACACATAGATTCGAACTAGGGCATAGATTCTAGGATAGATTCGAACTAACACATAGATTCGAACTAGGGCATAGATTCTAGGATAGATTCGAACTAACACATAGATTCGAACTAGGGCATAGATTCTAGGATAGATTCGAACTAACACATAGATTCTAACTAGGGCATAGATTCTAGGATAGATTCGAACTAACACATAGATTCGAACTAGGGCATAGATTCTAGGATAGATTCGAACTAACACATAGATTCTAACTAAACAGATTCGAACAACCTACATTCGAGTCTAGACATGAATTTCTAGAATTTGTTCTTCTTGTTCATCGATTTTCCAGGTTTTAACAACTAGACATGAACATAAAAGAGGGAGAAATAGTCACTAACCTTCGTCCAAGCTATAGCAGTCGATTATAGACGTTTTCCAAGCAAAAACAGGTCCTAAACGAGAGCAAATCAGCTTCGAATGAAGAGAGTTTGAGCAAACTCGAACCAAAAGACAGAAAAAGGGTCGAATTTACCTCAAATCGGAACCAAATCGAACATGCAATGACAGATTAATGTAGAGTTCGTCGATATCTATCCGATGACGTAAAAATCATGAGAATCCGGTGAACCGTTTAGGAGAAAAGTTAGAGAGAAGGTGAGGTTGTAGAGAGAGAGAGTCTCAAAGGGGAAAATTCAGAATTTTTCCTAAACTAAGGAAATGAGGGATCATGCTCTATTAATAGGAAATAGAGAAAAAATCAGATTTTCTACTGAATTTCTGGAATTGACCAACTTTTATTCTTAACAATCTAATTTGCATTTTCAGATAGCAAATAATAGCAAGGAAGTTCTAGATTTGCTATAATTATCTGTTAGACTAATTTTATTCATTTTTGTCCATTTCGTCATTTTCACGGCTTTAATTTGTCAATTAAATAAATTTAATTATTAACTTTATTTCAGCTAATTTGGGGCAAGTTTTCATAATTAATTATAACTTAATATAATTAACTATTTAAAATTCATGTTTTCGGTTAATTACTAATAATTGGACAAAATTGCTTAATTATCCAAAGTTTGATACTGTAATTTATATTTAATAAATTACGGGCTGTTACAGTCTTTCCCCGTTAAATTGATTCCGTCCTCGGAATCGACTAAGACAGAAATAACTTTGGATATTTTTGCCTAATTTCGTCTTCTCGCTCCCAAGTTTGCGCAGATCCCTTATGGTATTTCCATTGAACTAACACCATTGGGATTTCCTTGTTGCGCAATTTCGAAACCTTATGATCGATTATACGCTCGGGCTCTTCTTCGTATCGCAACTGCTCGTCAATTTGTACATCTTTCCAAGGAATTGCAGCTTCAGCGTCAATCAAACACTTTCGAAGATTACTAACGTGAAATACATCATGAATCCCAGACATTTCGGCAGGCAACTTGAATCTGTAGGCTTGTAATCCTACACGCTCGAGAATTTCGAAAGGATCAACAAATCGAGGGCTCAACTTCCCCCGTTTGCCGAACCTTACTATCCCTTTTCTTGGCGAGACCTTCAACAACACTTTATCACCGACCTCAAACACAATTGGTTTACGTCTTCGATCATGATATTTCTTTTGTCTGTCTTGAGAAGTCTGTATCCGCTGTCGAATCAACTGTAGTTGATCATGGGCTTCTTGCAAAATGGCTGGTCCTGAGATCGGGCGTTCACCTGTTTCCCTCCAACAGGTTGGAGTTCGGCATCGACGTCCGTACAAAAGCTGATATGGTGCCATGCCAATAGTCGAGTGATAACTATTGTTGTAAGCAAACTCTACAAATGGAAGGTGAGTATCCCAATTACCACCGAGATCAATCACACAGGCGCGTAGCATATCTTCTAAAGTCAAAATAGTTCTCTCACTTTGCCCGTCGGTTTCGGGATGATAAGCGGTGCTCATCTTGAATTCAGTACCTAGTCCATTCTGAAAGGCCTTCCAAAAGCGAGAAGTAAATCTGCTGTCACGGTCAGATACTATAGACAATGGAACACCATGTCTAGTCACGATTTCTTTTATGTAAAAATCAGCTAACTTTTCGAGGCGTTCATCTTCACGTATGGGAAGGAAATGTGCTGGCTTAGTGAGTCGATCTACAATTACCCATATAGAGTCATGATTCCGTTTAGTCCTGGGCAGCTTCGTCACAAAATCCATGGTTATATGGTCCCACTTCCATTCCGGGATTGGCAATGGTTGTAGTTCCCCATACGGCTTCTGATGTTCAGATTTGACTTGTAAACAAGTCATGCAATTTTCTACATATCGACCTACGTCCTTCTTCATTCCAGGCCACCAATATTCCGTCCTCAAGTCTTGATACATTTTAGTAGAACCAGGATGTATCGAAAATTTCGACATATGAGCCTCCGACAGAATCTGATCACGAACACCTCCTAACCTGGGAACCCATATTCTATTCATGAACCGTCTAAGACCACGATTGTCAAGGGTCAGTTGGTCACATAAGTAACCATACGCTCGGATTTCAAGTTCTCATCCCCAATGGCTTCGGTTTGAGCGGCGATTATTGATTCAGGTAGAACAGACTCCAAAACAACAGAAGTCAGTGCATAACATCGGATATAATGGTTTTGTCCGGTTTTGCGGCTTAGGGCATCTGCTACTATGTTTGCTTTACCTGGATGGTAGAGGATCTCACAGTCACATAGTCTTTAATCAATTCCATTGATCGCCTTTGTCGCATATTCAGCTCTTTTTGATCAAATATATACTTCAGACTTTTGTGATCTGTATATAATTTGCATCTAGTCCCATACAGATAATGCCGCCAAATCTTCAATGCAAAGGTTACGGCTGCAAGCTCCAAATCATGCGTCAGATAATTCTTTTCATGCACCTTTAGCTGCCTAGATGGGTAGGCAATTACTTTATCCCGCTGCATCAGCACACAGCCTAATCCCATCCTTGAAGCATCACTATAGACTACAAAGTCGTCGTTACCCACAGGTAAGGCCAGAATCGGTGCTTCAATTAGCTTACGCTTCAGAGTCTCAAAGGCTCGTTCTTGAGATTCATTCCATTCAAACTTAACTTCTTTCTTTGTCAGGCTAGTTAAAGGCACCGCAATCTTGGAGAAATCACGGATAAATCTTCGGTAATAGCCCGCTAAACCCAAGAAACTTCGAACTTCAGATACGTTTTTCGGTGCTTCCCACTTCTGAACCGCATCTACTTTCGATGGATCCACGGCTATTCCCTCACCCGAGACAATATGTCCTAAAAATTGTACCTGGCGTAACCAGAATTCACATTTGGAGAATTTTGCGTAGAGTCGCTCTTTTCGTGACAATTCTAGCAATTCTCGCAAATGCATCGCATGGTCAGATTCAGACTTAGAGTAAATCAGAATATCATCAATGAAGACTATCACTGATTTGTCCAGCATTCGTCTACATACTCTATTCATGAGGTCCATAAATGCGGCCGGGGCATTTGTGAGACCGAACGACATTACTAGGAATTCAAAATGGCCATAACGAGTACGAAATGCAGTTTTCGGTACGTCAGATTCAAATACCTTGAGTTGATGATATCCAGATCGAAGATCAATCTTCTAGAAGTAGCTAGCCCCTTGCAGTTGATCAAACAAATCGTCAATTCTAGGCAAAGGGTATCAGTTCTTAATAGTTACTTTATTTAGCTCCCGATAATCGATACATATGCGAAAGGTACCATCCTTCTTCTTAACAAAAAGAACCGGAGCACCCCAAGGAGAAGTACTCGGACGAACAAACCCTTTTTCCAATAATTCCTTCAACTGGCTCATCATTTCCTTCATTTCATTCGGAGCAAGACGGTAAGGAGCTTTTACGATAGGAGCTGCACCCGGTACAAGGTCAATGTGGAATTCGATTTGACGATCTGGTGGCAATCCAAAGATGTCATCCGGGAATACATCAGGGAATTCCCGAACTACAGGTACTTCAGACACGGTCTTTTTAACTTCTTTAGCATCTATGGCATATGCTAAATAGGCGGAACAACCTTTGGTTAGGCATTTTCGGGCTTTCATCACAGAAATGAGACCTAAATCTCGGGTTTTTCTATCGCCATAAACGTAACGTTCACTTCCTTCAGGGGTTCTAATTCTAATTATCATTTTGGCACAAAGGATTTCAGCATTATTCATCATTAGCCAGTCCATTCCTATAATAACATCGAACTCTCTAATCCACATCGGTATCATGTCAATGTCCGAGGAGAGGTCATCGATTACTAGCTTACAAGAGCGAAAGACACTATTTACAGTCACAAAGCTTGAACTAGCAGTTTCTATGTCTAAGGGTACAGGTAACATTACAGGGGCAAAATCAAACTGTTTAGCAAACTTTTCAGACACATACGACAGATTAGAGCCAGAGTCAAATAGGATTAAAGCAGGTATATGGTTAACAAGAAATGTACCCGTGACGACATCAGCAGTTTCCTTTGCCTCTTCGGCTGTCATCTGAAAGGATCTTGGTTGATTCCTCGGAGCAGAAGAACCCTTGACTGATTGCTGGGGTGAAGATGCAGGCGGAGGAACAAAGCGGGGCCGACTACAATCTTTAGCATGGTGCCCCAAAGTGATGCAGTTACGGCAAGCCTCACTGCGCTTGGGACATTCTGACCTGTCATGACCATTCTGCCTACAGCAGTAGCACTTAACGAATGCAGGGTCACATTTTCCTTCATGAATTTGCTTGCAGCGAGGACAAGCAGGCTTTGGCGTTGAGCTCACAGCATACGATTTAGCCTTCTTAGAAGACTGCTTATCTCCTTTCCTGAACTTTCATTCTTCTTTTCCACTCTCTCCTTCCCCGATTTCTCAGATTTTTCCTTCTTGCTAGATTTGGCAATAAAAGGACATGCTCGCTCAGGATAGATTTCAAGCTCACCTACCCTAGCAATTTCAACCGCCTCTATATAACTTCTCGGTCTGCCATATTTCACAAACTTCCGTATTTCTCTATCCAAACCATCCACAAATAAATCCCTTCGCCTTTCATCAGTATCCACAGGATGATCAGATAGCAATGAGAGCCTGGTGAATTCCAGCTCATAGTCTGTTACGGACCTTGTACCCTGCTGAAAGGATAGCAGAGTTTTCTCCATTTGGCGTTTAACATCCTGAGGGCAGTATTTCTCCTTCAGATGAATTTTGAATTGATCCCAAGTAATGGATTTCTCCATTGCATCAGACATGGGATTTGTAATTGACTTCCACCATCGGCCAGCTCCATCCTCTAACATTCCTGTTGCAAATGTAACCTTGTCTTCTACATTACACTTGGAGAGTTTAAACGCTTTCTCCACATTAGCAACCCAGTCCATAGCTTTTACAGGATCTGATGACCCAGCAAACGTACGGGCTCCACATTTCTTAAAATCAACAAAGGTACACTCTCGTCCCACCTTAACGTGATGGTCAGAGGAATCAGTCTCGCTTTCATCAGAGGACACATGTCTATGTTTCCTTTTTCGGTCTTTCTTTGGCTTAGCTAACATTTCTTCCCTATATTTCAGTTCCAGCTCCTGCAACTTAAGTTCTCGCAACCTAAGTTCTTCCTCACGACGCCTAAAGTCTATTTCTCGCTGGTTTTCCTCATCAGGTTGCATTATTGCTTTGCCCTTTGTAAGCAAGTCCTTAATTTCCTTAAATCGGTCTTCAACCGCCATATCAGTCTGCAATCGATTCCTATCCATCATAAGCTGCATTTGCCTACGATTATCCTCATTCAACTTATGAACGAGATCAATTAATTGAGCCTGCTGAGGAGGCACAAGCATAGCAGTACTGCTTGAGTCATTAGCAGTATTTTCAGGGTCAGTGCCTAGGTCTTCTACATGAACAGACTCCTTATGTTGATCAGCCGCAGCATCAGCAGCTTTACCAACAGTTGAGGTACCAGCAACAATCGGATTCTTATCAGCCATTGGCTGAAAAATATAGAGGAAATAACTATTATTTCCTGATTCAAATAAGCACAATTCGTATCATAATGCCTACGTCAGATAATCACATCTAATTACATTATTATGAAAGCAGCCAGTCAGGCTGGCACAAAGTCAAGTCAAGTCAGTATCAAGCAGTCCGTCCTTCCCCCGTCCTATCAGTCATCAATTGCCTATCTTAGGTCAAGTTGTGTGGGTAGTCCTTTACTAATTAGGTTACCCTAGGCCTCGTTGACTTGTTCGGGAATTCAGAGTCACATAGTCCATACCATACCAGTAGTTTAAGTATCGGGTGGCCAATCCGATGATTAAACTGCTGCTCTGATACCAACTTTGTAACACCCGAGTTACCACAAATAGTACACGTCATAATTTCTTTAAGTACATTTCATTAAGAAATAATATTACTATTGTCTGATACCACAGGTCCACATGCCTGATTCAATTTAAGCTACAAGATACTTAATTACCAAAATATTAAAGATAAGATGGTGGTCTAATCTAGCTTCTAAAATCTTCAATCAGAGTGCGGAAGATTGAACAAGCTACCCGAGACCGCAATTATATTTACAAAATAGGCATCAGCACAAAGTTCAAAAGTCTGCAATTCTCCAGTATCAAAGTTCACTTAGCTTGGGACGAACTACCTGCTACAGCCTTGGCCTTATGAACTCTTCCTGTAAAGATAGATGTCATGACAGAGTAAGCTAACTTTGCTTAGTGAGTTAACAGAGTACCATTAGTTACCACACATATATAACATAGTATCAGCTCATGTCGGTAAGTCAACACGTCAGAGACGGCAAAGATTTGGGAGTCAACCCAAATCTGTATTCCCATGTGTAAGGTCGAAGCCCTACGGGATGTGTATGGAAACGAGTCAGATAGGAAATGAATCTGCAGAATTCCTTCCTGTGAATGGAGATCTCGCATTCGGTCCGATCAGTTTATGCAGTATGCAGAGGCAAATGTATCAACAATCAAGTAAGCAGTAAGCATGATAAGTATTTACAAAAATGTAAAAGTGAACATGCAATCCAAGGCATTTCAGATATCTAGCTTCAATAATGTCAAACGTAAGTCTCTATGATACAATAAAGTATTCAAGAAACATGCAGCAATAACAAAAGTTTCCATACAGTTCAGTAACATTCACCGATAAGTATCGTAACAAATGCAAGTAATTAATGAAATCTGTCACTCACAGTAGTCCTTAGTCAGTTAGTGCTTAACGAATTAAGCCGTCCAATTTACTCTGTCAAATCGGCTGGTTCCGGCAGTTCAGTTTCAAGTCTGGCATATTAATGTCGAGATTGTAACATGACCTATATAATCCTTGATTATATAATCAGGTTATTGTCATTTCTTGTTGTCGAGTCTGAGGTAGTTCCTACCGTCCCAAAGTGAGTCTATTATTATCATTGATCAATTAAGCCAACAGAAACTCCCTTAGGTCCATAGGGTATATCCTAGAGTTCTTTTCGCAATCATCAGATAAAATGTTTTCAAGTACAGTTATGCATATCATAAGGCCGATCAATAACTTAGTCTGATTTAGGAATTATTTTTGGCTTGGAACAAAACCAGATCTGAATATAATAAATTCGAATCTAAATGGACAGATTCGAATTAAGGGCATAGATTCGAACTAAGGCATAGATTCTAGGATAGATTCGAATTAAAGCATAGATTTGAACTAGGGCATAGATTCTAGGATAGATTCGAATTAAAACATAGATTCGAACTAGGGCATAGATTCTAGGATAGATTCGAACTAACACATAGATTCGAACTAGGGCATAGATTCTAGGATAGATTCGAACTAACACATAGATTCGAACTAGGGCATAGATTCTAGGATAGATTCGAACTAACACATAGATTCTAACTAGGGCATAGATTCTAGGATAGATTCGAACTAACACATAGATTCGAACTAGGGCATAGATTCTAGGATAGATTCGAACTAACACATAGATTCTAACTAAACAGATTCGAACAACCTACATTCGAGTTTAGACATGAATTTCTCGAATTTGTTCTTCTTGTTCATCGATTTTCCAGGTTTTAACAACTAGACATGAACATAAAAGAGGGAGAAATAGTCACTAACCTTCGTCCAAGCTATAGCAGTCGATTATAGACGTTTTCCAAGCAAAAACAGGTCCTAAACGAGAGCAAATCAGCTTCGAATGAAGAGAGTTTGAGCAAACTCGAACCAAAAGACAGAAAAAGGGTCGAATTTACCTCAAATCGGAACCAAATCGAACATGCAATGACAGATTAATGTAGAGCTCGTCGATATCTATCCGATGACGTAAAAATCACGAGAATCCGGTGAACCGTTTAGGAGAAAAGTTAGAGAGAAGGTGAGGTTGTAGAGAGAGAGAGTCTCAAAGGGGAAAATTCAGAATTTTTCCTAAACTAAGGAAATGAGGGATCATGCTCTATTAATAGGAAATAGAGAAAAAATCAGATTTTCTACTGAATTTCTGGAATTGACCAACTTTTATTCTTAATAATCTAATTTGCATTTTCAGATGCAAATAATAGCAAGGAAGTTCTAGATTTGCTATAATTATCTGTTAGACTAATTTTATTCATTTTTTTCCATTTCGTCATTTTCACGGCTTTAATTTGTCAATTAAATAAATTTAATTATTAACTTTATTTCAGCTAATTTGGGGCAAGTTTTCATAATTAATTATAACTTAATATAATTAACTATTTAAAATTCATGTTTTCGGTTAATTACTAATAATTGGACAAAATTGCTTAATTATCCAAAGTTTGATACTGTAATTTATATTTAATAAATTACGGGCTGTTACAGGTTAGTTATGCCTTTTGGGTTAACTAATGCTCCAAGTATGTTCATGAGATTAATGAACCATGTTTTGCGTGATTTTATTGGGAAATTTGTGGTCGTTTACTTTGATGATATTTTGATTTATTCTAAGAGTTTGAATGATCATCTTGAGCATCTAACGTGTGTTTTGAGTGTGCTTAGGAAGGAACAGCTTTATGCGAACTGGAAGAAGTGCACTTTTTGTACCGACCACATTGTATTTCTTGGATATGTGGTTAGTTCTCATGGAATATCTGTTGATGAAGAAAAGGTAAAGGCTATTCAAGATTGGCCAACTCCAAAGAGCGTAGGTGATGTGAGGAGTTTTCATGGTCTTGCAAGTTTTTATCGCCGATTTGTGAAAAACTTTAGCACCTTGGCATCACCACTCACCGAAGTGATAAAAAAGAACGTTGGTTTTAAATGGGGCAAAGAGCAAGAGCAAGCTTTTGAAAAACTGAAGTTTCATTTAACTCATGCTCCTTTGCTTTCTTTGCCAAATTTTGATAAAACTTTTGAGATTGAGTGTGATGCATCGGGTGTTGTTGGAATTGGTGCGGTTTTAATGCAAGAAGGAAAACCATTGGCATATTTTAGTGAAAAGTTAAGTGGTGCAACTTTAAACTATCCCACACATGACAAAGAGATGTATGCCTTGGTTCGAGCACTAAAAACTTGGCAACACTATTTGTGGACCAAGGAGTTTGTCATTCATTCTGATCATGAGTCCTTGAAGTTTCTAAAAGGACAACAAAAGCTCAACAAGAGACATGCTAGGTGGATGGAGTTTCTTGAGACATTTCCATATGTAGTCCGATTCAAGAAAGGTAAGGAAAATATTGTGGCTGATGCACTTTCACGAAGGTACTCTTTACTCTCTTCTCTTGACTCTAAAATTCTGGGTTTTGAACAAATCAAAGAGTTGTATCGTGAAGATGTGGATTTTGGTATGATTTTTCAAAGTTGTGAAAAGGGCTCTTTTGAAAAGTTTTTCATACATGATGGATTTTTGTTCAAAGAATCAAAGCTTTGCATTCCAAACACTTCTTTACGTGAACTTTTGGTTTGGGAGGCACATAGTGGAGGTCTTATGGGTCATTTTGGTGTGGCAAAAACATTGAATATTTTGCAGGAACATTTCTTTTGGCCAAAAATGAAAGTTTATGTTGGAAAAGTTTGTGAAAAGTGCATTGTTTGTAAACAAGCCAAATCAAAGGTTCAACCTCATGGTTTATACACTCCTCTGCCTATACCAAGTGAACCATGGGTTGATCTTTCTATGGATTTTGTGTTGGGATTGCCAAGAACTAAAAATGGCAAAGATTCGATATTTGTGGTTGTTGATCGGTTTTCGAAAATGGCGCATTTCATTCCATGCAATCGAACCAATGATGCCTCACATATTTCAGATTTGTTTTTCAAAGAAGTGGTTAGATTGCATGGCATGCCAAGAACTATCGTCTCGGATCGGGACACAAAGTTTTTAAGTTACTTTTGGAAAACGTTGTGGGGAAAATTGGGAACAAAGCTTTTGTTTTCTACAACTTGTCATCCCCAAACGGATGGACAAACTGAAGTTGTGAATCGTACACTTGGTACTTTATTAAGATCAATAGTGGGGAGAAATGTGAAAACTTGGGAGCAATGCTTACCCCATGTTGAGTTTGCATATAATCGAAATGTGCATTCTGCTACTAAGTTTTCACCTTTCGAGATTGTGTATGGATTTAAGCCATTAACTCCTATGGATTTAACTCCTTTGCCTGTGAATGAGCATTTGAATTTAGATGGCAAGAAGAAGGCGGAATTTGTCAAGCAAATCCATGAGCAGGCAAAACACAACATTGAAGAGCGCACCAAGAAGTATGAACAACAAGCAAACAAGGGAAAAAGAAAGATTATTTTTGAACCAGGAGATTGGGTGTGGGTTCATTTGCGGAAGGAACGGTTTCCAACAAAACGGAAGTCAAAGTTAATGCCAAGAGGAGATGGACCATTTCAAGTGTTGCAAAAAATCAATGACAATGCTTACAAACTTGATCTTCCAGATGAGTATAATGTTCATGATGTTTTTAATGTAACTGACTTGACTCTGTTTGATGCAGGTGAAGATTTGAGGACAAATCACTTTCAAGAGGAGGGGAATGATGAGAACCCGTCCAAGGACCGAGATGACGAAGATCCGTTAAGGTGGAAGATTGGACCTATCACAAGATCAAAATCCAAGATGTTCCAGGATGCTCTCAATGGAATGATTAAATATTGTCGGAATCAAGCTCCCGTTTGTTCACAAAACAACCAAGCACGCTTCCTAATGTTGATCCAAGTTGAAGACTAATATTAGTCCAAGTTTTGGAGACCAAGTTCTCACTTAAATCCACAAAAGCCCAAAAATAAATAAAATTCGGCCAAGCCCACCCATGTGCATTGTTTTGGCCATAACTTCCTCATTTTAAGCCCAAGTTGAGTGAAATAAAAGCCCACTTCAACCTTAGCCTTTTTCCTATATTTTCAAGAATAAAAAAGGCCCAAAATATGTCCTTAGACACGTCCATGAATCTGCCCATAAAGGTGTCCATGTTAATGAACTTGTCAAAGATTAAATTCAAGGCATTTTGAAGGTAATCTCAACATTATGGCCATTTACTTGGAGGAGATAAAGAGATAGAAGTTACTTGCATGATTAATACCTACTAGAAGCTTCAAGTGGTGAAATGTCAATAATGCCCTTTTGATAAGTAGTCTTGCTTATTTGATAGCTTATCGTGATAGCTTGTGCAACTTATCTAGATAAGTAGTTGGTTTTATATTTTCTCCTATAAATAGGCACTCAATGTAACCATTTCAATCATCCTTCATTTTGAGTAAATTTGTGAGTTTTTAACTCTTATTGTTCCTTACGAACTTTTAGAACTTATCGAGTGTTTTAGCTTGTGGCGTTCGAAACTTATCAATCAACTTGGTGGGGTTGATTGTGGCGTTCTCTATACCAAAGTTCTTGCCTCGTATATAGGCAACGGGTCGCGGTTCCACTTATACCAAGGTTCTTGTCTCGTTTATAGACAACGGGTCGCGGTCCTATCCAATTTACTTAAAACAACCATCAGAACGATCGGGCAGTCGTGCTCTATCACACATTCATTGGGTGAGATCACATTTTAAGCCCAATTTGAGTGAAATAAAAGTCCACTTCAACCTTAGCCTTTTTCCTATATTTTCAAGAATAAAAAAGGCCCAAAATATGTCCTTAGCCACGTCCATGAATCTGCCCATAAAGGTGTCCATGGTAATGAACTTGTCAAAGATTAAATTCAAGGCATTTTGAAGGTTTTCTCAACATTATGGCCATTTACTTGGAGGAGATAAAGAGATAGAAATTACTTGCATGATTAATACCTACTAGAAGCTTCAAGTGGTGAAATGTCAATAATGCCCTTTTGATAAGTAGTCTTGCGTATTTGATAGCTTATCGTGATAGCTTGTGCAACTTATCTAGATAAGTAGTTGGTCTTATAAGTAGTTGTCTATAAATAGGCACTCAATGTAACCATTTCAATCATCCTTCATTTTGAGTAAAATTGTGAGTTTTTAACTCTTATTGTTCCTTACGAACTTTTAGAACTTATCGAGTGTTTTAGCTTGTGGCTTTCGAAACTTATCAATCAACTTGGTGGGGTTGATTGTGGCGTTCTCTATACCAAAGTTCTTGCCTCGTATATAGGCAACGGGTCGCGGTTCCACTTATACCAAGGTTCTTGTCTCGTTTATAGACAACGGGTCGCGGTCCTATCCAATTTACTTGAAACAACCATTAGAACGATCGGGTAGTCGTGATCTATCACACATTCATCGGGTGAGATCACATCAGTTCTGTCACTCACAGCGGTCATGAGCGATACAAGTAATCAAGGAACATGCAACAGCAGTTCTCCAGTTTCAACAGTGTCTATCATACGTTCCTAACATAAAATTAAGTAATCATGGAACAAGCAGCAGCAGATGTTTCCATACAAGTTAGTAACAATCACCAATAAGTACCAAAACATATGCAAGTAAATAATGCAATCTGTCACTCACAACGTTTCTGAGCAATGCAAGTAATCAAGGAACATGCAGCAACAGTTGTCCAGTTTCAGCAGTGTCTATCATATGTTCCTAACATACAATTAAGTAATCAAGGAACAAGCAGCAGCAGAAGTTTCCATACAAGTCAGTATCAATCATCAATAAGTACCGAAACATATGCAAGTAAGTAATGCAATCTGCCACTCACAGCGGCCCTGAGCAATGCAAGTAATCAAGGAACATGCAGTAGCAGTTGTCCAGTTTCAGCATTGTCTATTGTACGTTCCTAACATACAGTTAAGTAATCAAAGAACCAGCAGCAGCAGATGTTTCCATACAAGTCAGTAACAATCACCAATAGGTACCGAAACATATGCAAGTAAGCAATGCAATCTGTCACTCACAGCGGTCCTGAGCAATGCAAGTAATCAAGGAACCTGCACCAGCAGTTTTCTAGTTTTAACAGTGTCTATCATACGTTCCTAACATACAATTAAGTAATCAAGGAACAAGCAGCATCACATGTTTTCATACAAGCCAGTAACAATCACCAATATGAACCAAAACATATGCAAGTAAGTAATGCAATCTGTCACTCACAGCGGTCCTAAGCAATGCAAGTAATCAAGGAAAATGCAGCAGCAGTTGTCTAGTTTTAACTGTGTCTATCATACGTTCCTAACATACAATTAAGTAATTAAGGAACAAGCAGCAGCAAATGTTTCCATATAAGTCAGTAACAATCACCAATTAGTAGTGAAACATATGCAAGTAAGTAATGTAATCCGTCACTCACACCGGTCTTGAGCAATGCAAGTAATCAAGGAAGATGCTGCAGCATTTGTCCGGTTTCAGCAGTGTCTATCATACGTTCCTAACATAAAATTAAGTAATCAAGAAACAAGCAGCAGCAGATGTTTCCATACAAGTCAGTATCAATCACCAATAAGTACCGAAACATATGCAAGTAAGTAATGCAATATGTCACTCACAGCGACCCCGAGCAATGCTAGTAATCAAGGAACATGCTGCAGCAGTTGTCCAGTTTCACCAGTGTCTATCGTACGTTCCAAACATACAGTTAAGTAATCAAAGAACTAGCAGCAGCTGCAGATGTTTCCATACAAGTCAGTAACAATCACCAATAGGTACCGAAACATATGCAAGTAAGTAATGCAATCTGTCACTCACAGCGGCCCCGAGCAATGCAACTAATCAAGGAACATGCTGCAGCAGTTGTCCGGTTTCAGCAGTGTCTATCATATGTTCCTAACATACAATTAAGTAATCAAGGAACAAGCAGGAGCAGATGTTTCCATACAAGTCAATATCAATCACCAATAAGTACCGAAACATATGCAAGTAAGTAATGCAATCTGCCACTTACAGCGGCCCTGAGCAATGCAAGTAATCAAGGTACATGCAGCAGCAGTTGTCCGGTTTCAGCAGTGTCTATCATACGTTCCTAACATACAATTAAGTAATCAAGGAACAAGCAGCAGTAGATGTTTCCAAACAAGTAAATATCAATCACCAATAAGTACCGAAACATATGCAAGTAAGTAATGCAATCTGTCACTTACAGCGGCCCCGAGCAATGCAAGTAATCAAGGAACATGCAGCAGCAGTTGTCCAGTTTCAGCAGTGTCTATCGTACGTTCCTAACATACAGTTAAGTAATCAAAGAACAAGCAGCAGTAGATGTTTCCAAACAAGTAAATATCAATCACCAATAAGTACCGAAACATATGCAAGTAAGTAATGCAATCTGTCACTCACAGCGGCCCTGAGCAATGCAAGTAATCAAGGAACATGCAGCAACAGTTGTCCAGTTTCAGCAGTGTCTATCGTACGTTCCTAACATACAGTTAAGTAATCAAAGAACAAGCAGCAGCAGATGTTTCCATACAAGTCAGTAACAATCACCAATAGGTACCGAAACATATGCAAGTAAGTAATGCAATCTTTCACTCACAGCGGTCCTGAGCAATGCAAGTAATCAAGGAACCTGCAGCAGTGGTTGTCTAGTTTTAACAGTGTCTATCATACGTTCCTAACATACAATTAAGTAATCAAGGAACAAGCAGCAACACATGTTTCAATACAAGCCAGTAACAATCACCAATATGAACCGAAACATATGCAAGTATGTAATGCAATCTGTCACTTACAGCGGCCCCGAGCAATGCAAGTAATCAAGGAACATGCAGCAGCAGTTGGCCAGTTTCAGCAGTGTCTATCATAAGTTCCTAACATACAATTAAGTAACCAATGAACAAGCAGCAGCAGATGTTTCCATGCATACAAAGTTGCATTCACCAATAAGTACTGAAACATATGCAAGTAAGTAATGCAAACTGTCACTCAGAGCGGTCCTGAGCAATGCAAGTAATCAAGGAACCTGCAACAGCAGTTGTATAGTTTTAACAGTGTTCCTAACATACAATTAAGTAATCAAGGAACAAGCATCAGCAGATGTTTCCATATAAGACAGTAACAATCACCAATAGGTAGTGAAACATATGCAAGTAAGTAATGTAATCTGTCACTCACACCGGTCCAGAGCAATGCAAATAATCAAGGAACAGCGGTCCTGAGCAATCAATGCAAGTAATCAAGGAACCTGCAGCAGCAGTTGTCTAGTTTTAACAGTGTCTATCATACGTTCCTAACATACAATTAAGTAATCAAAGAACAAGCAGCAGCAGATGTTTCCATACAAGTCAGTAACAATCACCAATAGGTACCAAAACATATGCAAGTAAGTAATGCAATCTGTCACTCACAGTGGTCCCGAGCAATGCAAGTAACCAAGGAACCTGCAGCAGCAGTTGTCTAGTTTTAACAGTGTCTATCATTCGTTCCTAAAATACAATTAAGTAATCAAAGAACAAGCAGCAGTAGATGTTTCCATACAAGTCAGTAACAATCACCAATAGGTACCGAAACATATGCAAGTAAGTAATGCAATCTGTCACTCACAGCGGTTCTGAGCAATGCAAGTAATCAAGGAACATGTTGCAGCAGTTGTCCGGTTTCAATAGTGTCTATCATACGTTCCTAACATACAATTAAGTAATCAAGGAACAAGCAGCAGCAGATGTTTCCATACAAGTCAGTATCAATCAACAATAAGTACCGAAACATATGCAAGTAAGTAATTGAATCTGTCACTCACAGCGGCCCCGAGCAATGCAAGTAATCGAGGAACATGCTGCAGCAGTTGTCCGGTTTCAGCAGTGTCTATCATACGTTCCTAACATAGAATTAAGTAATCAAGGAACAAGCGGCAGCAGATGTTTCCATATAAGTCAATATCAATCACCAATAAGTATCGAAACATATGCAAGTAAGTAATGCAATCTGTCACTCACAGCGGTTCTGAGCAATGCAAGTAATCAAGGAACATGCTGCAGCAGTTGTCCGGTTTCAACAGTGTCTATCATACGTTCCTAACATACAATTAAGTAATTAAGGAACAAGCAGCAGCAAATGTTTCCATATAAGTCAGTAACAATCACCAATTAGTAGTGAAACATATGCAAGTAAGTAATGTAATCCGTCACTCACACCGGTCTTGAGCAATGCAAGTAATCAAGGAAGATGCTGCAGCATTTGTCCGGTTTCAGCAGTGTCTATCATACGTTCCTAACATAAAATTAAGTAATCAAGAAACAAGCAGCAGCAGATGTTTCCATACAAGTCAGTATCAATCACCAATAAGTACCGAAACATATGCAAGTAAGTAATGCAATATGTCACTCACAGCGACCCCGAGCAATGCTAGTAATCAAGGAACATGCTGCAGCAGTTGTCCAGTTTCACCAGTGTCTATCGTACGTTCCAAACATACAGTTAAGTAATCAAAGAACTAGCAGCAGCTGCAGATGTTTCCATACAAGTCAGTAACAATCACCAATAGGTACCGAAACATATGCAAGTAAGTAATGCAATCTGTCACTCACAGCGGCCCCGAGCAATGCAACTAATCAAGGAACATGCTGCAGCAGTTGTCCGGTTTCAGCAGTGTCTATCATATGTTCCTAACATACAATTAAGTAATCAAGGAACAAGCAGGAGTAGATGTTTCCATACAAGTCAATATCAATCACCAATAAGTACCGAAACATATGCAAGTAAGTAATGCAATCTGCCACTTACAGCGGCCCTGAGCAATGCAAGTAATCAAGGTACATGCAGCAGCAGTTGTCCGGTTTCAGCAGTGTCTATCATACGTTCCTAACATACAATTAAGTAATCAAGGAACAAGCAGCTGTAGATGTTTCCAAACAAGTAAATATCAATCACCAATAAGTACCGAAACATATGCAAGTAAGTAATGCAATCTATCACTTACAGCGGCCCCGAGCAATGCAAGTAATCAAGGAACATGCAGCAGCAGTTGTCCAGTTTCAGCAGTGTCTATCGTACGTTCCTAACATACAGTTAAGTAATCAAAGAACAAGCAGCAGTAGATGTTTCCAAACAAGTAAATATCAATCACCAATAAGTACCGAAACATATGCAAGTAAGTAATGCAATCTGTCACTCACAGCGGCCCTGAGCAATGCAAGTAATCAAGGAACATGCAGCAACAGTTGTCCAGTTTCAGCAGTGTCTATCGTACGTTCCTAACATACAGTTAAGTAATCAAAGAACAAGCAGCAGCAGATGTTTCCATACAAGTCAGTAACAATCACCAATAGGTACCGAAACATATGCAAGTAAGTAATGCAATCTTTCACTCACAGCGGTCCTGAGCAATGCAAGTAATCAAGGAACCTGCAGCAGCGGTTGTCTAGTTTTAACAGTGTCTATCATACGTTCCTAACATACAATTAAGTAATCAAGGAACAAGCAGCAACACATGTTTCAATACAAGCCGTTAACAATCACCAATATGAACCGAAACATATGCAAGTATGTAATGCAATCTGTCACTTACAGCGGCCCCGAGCAATGCAAGTAATCAAGGAACATGCAGCAGCAGTTGGCCAGTTTCAGCAGTGTCTATCATAAGTTCCTAACATACAATTAAGTAACCAATGAACAAGCAGCAGCAGATGTTTCCATGCATACAAAGTTGCATTCACCAATAAGTACTGAAACATATGCAAGTAAGTAATGCAAACTGTCACTCAGAGCGGTCCTGAGCAATGCAAGTAATCAAGGAACCTGCAACAGCAGTTGTATAGTTTTAACAGTGTTCCTAACATACAATTAAGTAATCAAGGAACAAGCAGCAGCAGATGTTTCCATATAAGACAGTAACAATCACCAATAGGTAGTGAAACATATGCAAGTAAGTAATGTAATCTGTCACTCACAACGGTCCAGAGCAATGCAAATAATCAAGGAACAGCGGTCCTGAGCAATCAATGCAAGTAATCAAGGAACCTGCAGCAGCAGTTGTCTAGTTTTAACAGTGTCTATCATACGTTCCTAACATACAATTAAGTAATCAAAGAACAAGCAGCAGCAGATGTTTCCATACAAGTCAGTAACAATCACCAATAGGTACCAAAACATATGCAAGTAAGTAATGCAATCTGTCACTCACAGTGGTCCCGAGCAATGCAAGTAACCAAGGAACCTGCAGCAGCAGTTGTCTAGTTTTAACAGTGTCTATCATTCGTTCCTAAAATACAATTAAGTAATCAAAGAACAAGCAGCAGCAGATGTTTCCATACAAGTCAGTAACAATCACCAATAGGTACCGAAACATATGCAAGTAAGTAATGCAATCTGTCACTCACAGCGGTTCTGAGCAATGCAAGTAATCAAGGAACATGTTGCAGCAGTTGTCCGGTTTCAATAGTGTCTATCATACGTTCCTAACATACAATTAAGTAATCAAGGAACAAGCAGCAGCAGATGTTTCCATACAAGTCAGTATCAATCAACAATAAGTACCGAAACATATGCAAGTAAGTAATTGAATCTGTCACTCACAGCGGCCCCGAGCAATGCAAGTAATCGAGGAACATGCTGCAGCAGTTGTCCGGTTTCAGCAGTGTCTATCATACGTTCCTAACATAGAATTAAGTAATCAAGGAACAAGCGGCAGCAGATGTTTCCATATAAGTCAATATCAATCACCAAAAAGTATCGAAACATATGCAAGTAAGTAATGCAATCTGTCACTCACAGCGGTTCTGAGCAATGCAAGTAATCAAGGAACATGCTGCAGCAGTTGTCCGGTTTCAACAGTGTCTATCATACGTTCCTAACATACAATTAAGTAATCAAGGAACAAGCAGCAGCAGATGTTTCCATTGAAGTCAGTATCAATCACCAATAAGTACCGAAACCTATGCAAGTAAGTAATTGAATCTGTCACTCACAGCGGCCCCGAGCAATGCAAGTAATCAAGGAACATGCTGCAGCAGTTGTCCGGTTTCAGCAGTGTCTATCATACGTTCCTAACATACAATTAAGGAATCAAGGAACAAGCAGCAGCAGATGTTTCCATACAACTCAGTAACAATCACCAATAGGTACCGAAACATATGCAAGTAAATAATGCAATCTGTCACTCACAGCGGTCATGAGCGATACAAGTAATCAAGGAACATGCAACAGCAGTTCTGCAGTTTCAACAGTGTCTATCATACGTTCCTAACATAAATTTAAGTAATCATGGAACAAGCAGCAGCAGATATTTCCATACAAGTTAGTAACAATCACCAATAAGTACCAAAACATATGCAAGTAAATAATGCAATTTGTCACTCACAACGTTTCTGAGCAATGCAAGTAATCAAGGAACATGCAGCAACAGTTGTCCAGTTTCAGCAGTGTCTATCATATGTTCCTAACATACAATTAAGTAAGCAAGGAACAAGCAGCAGCAGAAGTTTCCATACAAGTCAGTAACAATCACCAATAGGTACCGAAACATATGCAAGTAAGCAATGCAATCTGTCACTCACAGCGGTCCTGAGCAATGCAAGTAATCAAGGAACCTGCACCAGCAGTTTTCTAGTTTTAACAGTGTCTATCATACGTTCCTAAGATACAATTAAGTAATCAAGGAACAAGCAGCATCACATGTTTTCATACAAGCCAGTAACAATCACCAATATGAACCGAAACATATGCAAGTAAGTAATGCAATCTGTCACTCACAGCGGTCCTAAGCAATGCAAGTAATCAAGGAAAATGCAGCAGCAGTTGTCTAGTTTTAACAGTGTCTATCATACGTTCCTAACATACAATTAAGAAATTAAGGAACAAGCAGCAGCAGATGTTTCCATATAAGTCAGTAACAATCACCAATTGGTAGTGAAACATATGCAAGTAAGTAATGTAATCCGTCACTCACACCGGTCTTTAGCAATG
The DNA here is from genome assembly GCA_020465985.1 of Centrapalus pauciflorus. Taxonomy (NCBI): domain Eukaryota; kingdom Viridiplantae; phylum Streptophyta; class Magnoliopsida; order Asterales; family Asteraceae; genus Centrapalus; species Centrapalus pauciflorus. The sequence continues at coordinate 607 of JAANYP010001636.1, read as the reverse complement.
CAAGTAATCAAGGAAGATGCTGCAGCAGTTGTCCGGTTTCAGCAGTGTCTATCATATGTTCCTAACATAAAATTAAGTAATCAAGAAACAAGCAGCAGCAGATGTTTCCATACAAGTCAGTATCAATCACCAATAAGTACCGAAACATATGCAAGTAAGTAATGCAATATGTCACTCACAGCGACCCCGAGCAATGCTAGTAATCAAGGAACATGCTGCAGCAGTTGTCCAGTTTCACCAGTGTCTATCGTACGTTCCAAACATACAGTTAAGTAATCAAAGAACTAGCAGCAGCAGATGTTTCCATACAAGTCAGTAACAATCACCAATAGGTACCGAAACATATGCAAGTAAGTAATGCAATCTGTCACTCATAGCGGCCCCGAGCAATGCAACTAATCAAGGAACATGCTGCAGCAGTTGTCCGGTTTCAGCAGTGTCTATCATATGTTCCTAACATACAATTAAGTAATCAAGGAACAAGCAGGAGCAGATGTTTCCATACAAGTCAGTATCAATCACCAATAAGTACCGAAACATATGCAAGTAAGTAATGCAATCTGCCACTTACAGCGGCCCAGAGCAATGCAAGTAATCAAGGTACATG
>JAANYP010001635.1:88087-109913 GCA_020465985.1 Centrapalus pauciflorus | reverse complement strand
GATCTACGGCTATTCCCTCACCTGAGACAATATGTCCTAAAAATTGCACCTGGCGTAACCTGAATTCACATTTGGAAAACTTTGCGTAGAGTCGCTCCTTTCGTAACAATTCTAGCAGTTCTCGCAAATGCATCGCATGGTCAGATTCAGACTTAGAGTAAATCAAGATGTCATCAATGAAGACTATCACTGATTTATCCAGCATTGGTCTACATACTCTATTCATAAGGTCCATAAATGCGACCGGGGCATTTGTGAGACCGAACGGCATTACTAGGAATTCAAAATGGCCATATCGAGTACGAAATGCAGTCTTCGGTACGTCAGACTCAAATACTTTGAGCTGATGATATCCAGATCGGAGATCAATCTTTGAAAAATAACTAGCCCCTTGCAGTTGATCAAACAAGTCATCAATTCTAGGCAGAGGGTATCGGTTCTTAATAGTTACCTTATTTAACTCCCGATAATCGATACACATACGAAAGGTACCATCCTTCTTCTTAACAAAAAGAACCGGAGCACCCCAAGGAGAAGTACTCGGACGAATAAACCCTTTTTCCAATAATTCCTGTAACTGACTCATCATTTCCTTCATTTCATTCGGAGCAAGACGGTAAGGGGCTTTCGCGATTGGAGCAGCACCCGGTACAAGGTCAATGTGGAATTCGATTTGACGATCTGGTGGCAATCCAGAGATGTCATCCGGGAATACATCAGGGAATTCTTGGACTACAGGTACTTCAGACAAGGTCTTTTTAACTTCTTTAGCATCTATGGCATAGGCTAAATAGGCGGAACAACCTTTGGTTAGGCACTTTCGGGCTTTCATTACAGAGATGAGACCTAAATTTCGAGTCTTTCTATCGCCATAAACATAACGTTCACTCCCTTCGGGGGTTCTAATTCTAATTATCCTTTTTGCACAAAGGATTTCAGCATTGTTCATCATTAGCCAGTCCATTCCTATAATAACATCGAACTCCCTAATCCACATCGGTATCAGGTCAACGTCCGAGGAGAGGTCATCAATCACTAGCTTACAGGAACGAAAGACTCTATTCACAATCACAAAATTCGAGCTAGCAGTTTCTATGTCTAAGGGTGCAGGTAACATCACAGGGGCAAAGTCAAACTGTTTAGCAAACTTTTCAGACACATACGACAGATTAGAGCCAGAGTCAAATAAGATTAAGGCAGGCATATCATTAACAAGAAATGTACCCGTGACGACGTCAGCAGTCTCTTTTGCCTCTTCGGCTGTCATCTGAAAAGATCTCGGTTAATTCCTCGGGGCAGAAGAACCTTTGACTGATTGCTGAGGTGAAGATGTAGGCGGAGGAACAAATCGGGGTCGGGTACAGTCTTTAGCATGATGCCCCAACGTAATGCAGTTTCTGCAAGCCTCATTGCGCCTGGGACATTCTGACCGATCATGACCATTCTGTCTACAGCAGTAACATCTAACAAACGCAGGATCGCATTTCCCTTCATGAGTTTGCTTGCAGCGAGGACAAGCAGGCTTTGGCGTCGAGGTCACGGCATACGACTTAGCTTTCTTGGAAGACTGCTTATCTCCCTTTTTCGAACTTTCACTCTTCTTTTCAGCTCTCTCAGATTTTTCCTTCTTACTAGATTTAGCAATAAAAGGACACGCTCGCTCAGGATAGATTTCAAGCTCACCTACCCTAGCAATTTCCACTGCCTCAATATAACTTCTCGGCCTGCCAGACTTCACAAACTTCCGGATTTCTCTATCCAGACCATCCACAAACAAATCCCTTCGTCTTTCGTCAGTATCGACAGGGTGATCAGATAATAACGAGAGCCTGGTGAATTCCAGCTCATAGTCCGTCACGGATCTTGTACCTTGCTGAAAAGATAGCAGGGTTTTCTCCATCTGGCGCTTAACATCCTGGGGGCAGTATTTTTCCTTCAGATGAATCTTAAATTGATCCCAAGTAATGGATTTCTCCATTGCTTCAGACATGGGATTCGTAATTGACTTCCACCAACGGCCAGCTCCATCTTCCAACATTCCCGTCGCAAATGTCACCTTATCTTCTTCATTACACTTGGAGAGTTTAAACGCTTTCTCCACATTCGCGACCCAGTCCATAGCCTTAACAGGATCAGAGGACCCCGCAAATGTACGAGCCCCACATTTCTTAAAGTCAACAAATGTACACTCTCGTCCCACCTTAACGTGATGGTCGGAAGAGTCAGTCTCACTTTCATCAGAGGACACATGTCTATGTTTCCTCTTCCTGTCTTTCTTCGGCTTCGCTAACATTTCTTCCCTATGCTTCAGTTCTAATTCCTGTAACTTAAGTTCTCGCAACCTAAGTTCTTCTTCACGGCGCTTAAATTCCATTTCACGCTGGTTTACTTCGTCAGTCTGCATCACTGCTTTACCCTTGGTCAACAAATCCTTAATCTCCCTAAATCGGTCTTCAACTGCCATATCAGTCTGTAGTCGGTTCCTATCCATCATAAGTTGCATTTGCCTACGGTTATCCTCATTCAACTTATGAACGAGGTCAATCAATTGAGCCTGCTGGGGAGGCACAGGCGTAGCAGTACTGCTTGAGTCATTAGCAGTATTTTCGGGGTCAGTGCCTAAGTCCTCTACATGAACAGATTCTTTGTGTTGATCAGCTGCAGCATCAGCAGCTTTATCAACCCTTGAGGAACCGGCAACATTCGGATTCTTATCAGCCATTGGCTGAAAATATAAAGGAAATAGCTATTATTTCCTGATTCAAATAAGCACAATTCGAGTCATAAAACCTACGTCAGATAATCATATCTAAATTCATAGATATGAAGGCAGTCAGTCAGGCTCACAAAGTCAAGTCAAAGTCAAGTCAGTCAATCCCTCCCCCATCCTATCAGTCATCATTTGCCTATCTTAGGTCAAGTTGTGTGGGTAGTCCTTTACTAATTAAGTTACCCTAGGTCTCGGTGAGTTGTTCGGGAATTCAGAGTCACATAGTCCATACCATACCAGTAGTTTAAGTATCGGGTGGCCAATCCGATGATTAAACTGCTGCTCTGATACCAACTTTGTAACATCCAAGTTTCCACAAACAGTACACGTCATAATATTTCATTTGATTAAGTAATAAATATTACTAATTGTTTGATACCACAGGTCCATCAGCATGAATACTTAATTACAACAATATTTTAAAATCAAATGGTGGTCTAACTAGCTTCTAAATCTTCAATCAGAGTGCGGAAGACTGAACAAGCTACCCGAGACCGCATCATCTTTTCAAAACAGGCGTCATCAAGAGTCCAAAAGTCTGCTATTCATCAAAGTCCAGATTCACTTAGCCTGGGACGAACTACCTGCTATGGTCTTGCCTTTATCAACTTTTCCTGTAAAAGAGTTGTCATGACAGAGTAAGCTAACATTGCTTAGTGAGTTAACAGAGTTCCATTAGTTACCACACATATATAACATACTATCAGCTCCTGCCGGCAAGTCAGTACGTCCTGAGACAGCAAAAAGGTTGGGAGACAACCCAGTTTGTTTTCCCCTATGTAAGGCCGAAGCCCTACGGGAAGTGTATGGAAACAAGTCATATAGGAAAGGAATCTGCAGAATTCCCTCCTGTGAATGGAGATCTCACATTCGGTCCTATCGGATAATGCAGTATGCATCGGCAATTAAATAAACAGTCAAGTAATCAGTAAGCAAGATAAGTATTTACATAAAAATGTAAAAGTGAACATGCATTTGAGGCAATTCAAGTGTCTAGCTTCAGTAATGTCAAAAGTACGCTTCTATGATACAATAAAGTATTAAAGAAACATGCAGCAACAAACGGAAGTTTCCATACAGTCAGTGACATTCACCAATAAGTATCGAAATATATGCAAGTAATTAATGAAATCTGTCACTCACAGTAGTCCGTAGTCAGATAATGCTTAACGAATTAAGCTGTTCAGTTTACTCTGTCAAATCGGCGGGTTCCTGCAGTTCAGTTTCAAGTCTGGCATATTAATGTCAAGTCTGTGACATAATCTATATAACCCTAGTTATATATTCAGGTTATTGTCAATTCTGGCTGTCGAGTCTGAGGTAGTTCCTATCGTCCCAAGGTGAGTCTATTCTTATCAGATTAATACGATTCATCTAATTACAGATGTGTGGCCTTGAAACAAAGCCAATCGTATTACTTAGCAAGTTGAACAGGTCATAGACATTCTAAGGGTTCGTACAGAGTCTGTTAATTCATTTGTGCATAAAATAGATATGCGTCTTGAACTTGTGAGTTTTTATCATAATCAAAAGATACTTTTAATTACAATAGGTTGTTTAATAACTTAATCTGATTTAGGGATTTATCCTTGGCTCGGAACTAAACCAGATTTGAATTTAAAGAGATAGATTTGAAACTCATACATATTCGAATCTATGAAGTTAGATTCGAACATATACATTCGAAGGCAATAGATTCGATCCCAAAGCATAGATTCGAAGGCCCACAACAGATTTGAAGCATTTCTAGACTCGAAGGCATCCAATAGACTCGAACCTAATGCCTAGATTCGAAGGCCAACAACAGATTCGAAATTTAACTTATAAAGACTCGACTGGCAGCATTAGATTCGAAATACACCTATACATTCGAAGCAAAATAGGTTTCTAAGGCAGATAGATTCGAAAATGGCACAGATTCGAAGGTACATTCGAGTTTAAAGGGGGGAATAGATTCGAAATTTACATATTCGAATCTGATTAAAGACATTCGAATCTGTTCTTCATGATCAACGTTTTTTCCAGGTTTTAGCTACTAAACATGAACATAAATGACGGAAAAATAGATACTAACCTTCGTCCAAGCTATATCCTTCGACTATAGATGATTTCCAAGCAAAAACAAGTCCTAAACGGGAGCAAATCAGCTTCAAATAAAGGGAATATGAGCAAACTCGAATTTGCTCTTTCAAAACCGAACCAAAAGACAGAAAAGGGGTCGATCTTACCTCAAATTCGGACGAAATCAAACATGTAATGGTTGATTCGTGAAGAGCTCGACGATCTCTATCCGATGGCGTATGAATCACGAGAATCCGACGTTTCGATTAGGAGGAATTCTAGAGAGAAGGTGAAGGTGTAGAGAGAGAAGGAGAGAGTTCTAAATTTGCTAAACTAATAAAATGAGGAGGGCTGCCCTTTTTATAGGAAAATAGGGAGAAAATCAGATTTTCTACTGAATTATCCGGAATTGACCAACTTCATTTTCCAACAATCCGATTTGCATAAATGTCTTTTAGTCACATTTTTATTCATTTTAGTCCGTTTCGTCACTTTCAGTCTTTAATTTGTCATTTAGCTTAATTTTAATTATTAACTTAATTTCAGCTAAATTTTGGGCAACATTTCATAATTAATTATAACTTAATATAATTAATTATCACAGATTCATATTTTCAGTTATTTACTAATAATTGGATAAAATTGCTTTATTATCCAAAGTCTGTTGCTGTAATTTGTATTTAATAAATTACGGGCTGTTACAATATGCAAGTAAGTAATGCAATATGTCACTCACAGCGGCCCCGAGCAATGCAAGTAATCAAGGAACATGCAACAACAGTTGTCCAGTTTCAGCAGTGTCGATCATAAGTTCCTAACATACAATTAAGTAATCAAGGAACAAGCAGCAACAGATGTTTCCATACAAATCAGTAGCAATCACCAATAAGTACCAAAACATATGCCAGTAAGTAATGTAATCTGTCACTCACAGCGGTCCTGAGCAATGCAAGTAATCAAGGAACCTGCAGCAGCAGTTGTCTAGTTTTAACAGTGTCTATCATACGTTCCTAACATTCAATTAAGTAATCAAGGAACAAGCAGCAGCAGATGTTTCCATATAAGTCAGTAACAATCACCAATAAGTAGGGAAACATATGCAAGTAAGTAATGTAATCTGATACTCACACCGGTCCTGAGCAATGCAAGTAATCAAGGAACATGTTGCAGCAGTTGTCCGGTTTCAGCAGTGTCTATCATACGTTCCTACCATACAATTAAGTAATCAAGGAACAAGCAGCAACAGATGTTTCCATACAAGTCAGTATCAATCACCAATAAGTACCGAAACATATGCAAGTAAGTAATGCAATCTGTCACTCACGGCGACCCCGAGCATTGCAAGTAATCAAGGAACATGCAGCAGTAGTTGTCCAGTTCCAGCATTGTCTATCGTACGTTCCTAACATACAGTTAAGGAATCAAAGAAGCAGCAGCAGATATTTCCATACAAGTCAGTAACTGTAACATCCAATTACCACAAACAGTACACGTCATAATATTTCATTTGATTAAGTAATAATAATTGTTTGATACCACAGGTCCCACAGCAAGAATACTTAATTACAACAATATTAAAATCAAATGGTGGTCTAACTAGCTTCTAAATCTTCAATCAGAGTGCGGAAGACTGAACAAGCTACCCGAGACCGCATCATCTTTTCAAAATAGGCGTCATCAAAGTCCAAAAGTCTGCTATTCATCGAATGTCCAGAATCACTTAGCCTGGGACGAACTACCTGCTAGGGTCTTGCCTTTATCAACCTTTCCTGAAAAAGAGTTGTCATGACAGAGTAAGCTAACAAAGCTTAGTGAGTTAACAGAGTTCCATTGGTTACCACACACATATAACATACTATCAGATCCTGTCGGCAACACGTCAGAGACGGCAAAAGGTTGGGAGACAACCCAGTCGGTATTCCCATGTGTAAGGCCGAACCCCTACGGGAAGTGTATGGAAACAAGTCAATTAGGAAAGGAATCTGCAGAATTCCTTCCTGTGAATGGAGATCTCACATTCGGTCCGGTCGGATAATGCAATATGCAGCGGCAAATATTTATACAGTCAAGTAAGCAATGAGCATGATACGTATTTACATAAAATGTAAAAGTGAACATGCAATCAAGGCAATTCAAGTGTCTAGCTTCAGTAATGTCAAAAGTACGTTTCTATGATACAATATAGTATTAAAGAAACATGCAGCAACAGTCAGTAGTTTCCATACAGTCAATACATTCACCAATAAGTATCGAAATATATGCAAGTATTTAATGAAAATCTGTCACTCACAGTGGTCCGTAGTCAGATAATGCTTAACGAATTAAGCGGTTCAGTTTACTCTGTCAAATCGACGGGTTCCTGCATTTCAGTTTCAAGTCTGGCATATTAATGTCAAGTCTGAGTCATAATCTATATAACCCTAGTTATATATTCAGGTCATTGTCAATTCTGGTTATCGAGTCTGAGGTAATTCCTATCGTCCCAAGGTGAGTCTATTCTTATCAGATTAATACGATTCATCTAATTACAGATGTGTGGCCTTGAACAAAGCCAATCGTATTACTTAGCAAGGTGAACAGGACATACAAATTCTAAGGGTTCAACCAGAGTCTGTTAATTTATTTGTGCATATTATAGATACGCATCTTAAACTTGTGAGTTTAATCAATATCAAAAGATACCTTTCATACAATAGGTTGTTTAATCACTTAATCTGATTTTAGGAATTTAACTTTGGCTAGGAACAAACACAGATTCGAATTAAAGAAGTTAGATTCGAACCACCCTATTTCGAATCATATAGATTCGAATGCATACATAGCTAGATTCGAATGCATAAATCCGAGATGGGCTAGACAGATTCGAAGGCCTACATTCGAGTCTAGGGAGGGTCAGATTCGATACACTCATATTCGAATCTAGCAAGACAGATTCGAAACACATAAATTAGATTCTAAGGGGAGTAGATTCGAACTGCACATCCTCGAGTCTGAGTGATTAGATTCGAACACATGAATAACTCGAGTTTGTTCTACAAGTTCAACGGTTTTCCAGGTCTTTAACTACGAAACTTGAACATAAATGAGGAAAAATAGATACTAACCTTCGTCCAAGCTATAACCTTCGACTATGGATGATTTCCAAGCAAAAACAGGTCCTAAACGGAAGCAAATCAGCTTCAAATGAAGGGAAAATGAGCAAACTCGAAAATGCTCTTTCAAAACCGAACCAAAAGTCAGAAAAATGGTCGATCTTACCTCAAATCCGGACGAAATCAAACATGTAATGGTAGATTCGTGAAGAACTCGACGATCTCTATCCGATGGCGTAAGAATCACGAGAATCCGACGGTTCGATTAGTAGAAAAGCTAGAGAGAAGATGTAACTTAGAGAGAGAAGGAGGAGAGAGTTCTTAGATTTCCAAACCTAAGAAATGAGGAGGGGAGGTCATATTTATAGGGAAAATAGGGAAAGATCAGATTTTCTACTGAATTTTCCGGAATTGACCAACTTTATTTCCCAACAATCCGATTTGCATATTTGTCTTTTAGTCACATTTTTATTCATTTTAGTCTGTTTCGTCACTTTCAGTCTTTAATTTGTCATTTAGCTGAAAATTAATTATTAATATTTGGATAAAATTGCTTTATTATCAAAAGTCTGATGCTGTAATTTATATTTAATAAATTACGGGCTGTTACAATCTTCCCCCGTTAAATTGATTCCGTCCTCGGAATCGACTAAGACAGAAATAACTTCGGATACTTCTGCCTAATCTCGTCTTCTCGTTCCCAAGTTTGCGCAGATCCCTTATGGTATTTCCATTGGACTAACACCATTGGAATTTCCTTGCTGCGCAATTTCGAAACCTTATGATCGATTATGCGCTCGGGCTCTTCTTCGAATCGCAATCGCTCATCAATTTGCACGTCTTCCCAAGGAATCACAGCTTCAGCGTCAGCTAAACACTTTCGAAGATTACTCACATGAAATACATCATGAATCCCAGACATTTCGGCAGGCAGCTTCAATCTGTAGGCCTGCAATCCTACACGCTCGAGAATTTCAAAAGGACCCACAAATCGAGGGCTCAACTTCCCCCGTTTGCCGAACCTTACTAATCCTTTTCTTGGCGAGACCTTCAGCAACACTTTATCTCCAACTTCAAACGCGATTGGTTTCCGTCTTTTATCATGATACTTCTTTTGTCTGTCTTGAGAAGTCTGAATCCGCTGTCGGATCAATTGTAGTTGGTCATGGGCTTCTTGCAAAATTGCTGGTCCAGAGATCGGGCGTTCACCTGTTTCCCTCCAACAGGTTGGAGTTCGGCATCGACGTCCGTACAAAAGCTGATATGGAGGCATACCAATAGTCGAGTGATAACTATTGTTATAAGCAAACTCCACAAACGGCAGGTGAGTATCCCAACTTCCACCGAGATCAATCACACAGGCACGTAACATATCTTCTAAGGTCAAAATTGTCCTCTCACTTTGCCCGTCAGTTTCAGGATGATAGGCGGTGCTCATCTTAAGTTCAGTTCCTAGTCCATTCTGAAAAGCCTTCCAAAAACGAGAAGTAAATCTGCTGTCACGGTCCGATACTATAGACAATGGCACACCATGTCTAGTCACGATTTCTTTCATATATAATTCAGCTAACTTTTCGAGGCGTTCATCTTCACGTATGGGTAGAAAATGGGCTGACTTAGTAAGTCGATCCACTATTACCCATATAGAGTCATGATTCCGCTTTGTCCTGGGCAGCTTCGTCACAAAGTCCATGGTTATATGGTCCCACTTCCATTCCGGGATCGGCAATGGTTGTAGTTCCCCATACGGCTTCTGATGTTCAGATTTGACTTGTAAACAAGTCATGCAATTTTCTACATATCGCCCCACGTCCTTCTTCATTCCAGGCCACCAATAATCCGTTCTCAAGTCTTGATACATTTTGGTAGAACCAGGGTGTATCGAAAATTTCGACATATGAGCTTCCGACAGAATTTGGTCACGAATACCTCCTAGTCTGGGAACCCATATTCTATCCATGAACCGTCTAAGACCACGATTATCAAGGGTCAGCTGAGTCACATATGTAACCATACGTTCAGATTTCAAGTTCTCATCCCGAATGGCTTCGGTTTGAGCGGCAATAATCGACTCAGGCAAGGCAGGCTCAAAAACAACAGAAGTCAGAGCATAACATCGGGTATAATGGTCTGGTCCGGTTTTGCGGCTTAGGGCATCTGCTACAATGTTTGCTTTACCCGGATGGTAAAGGATTTCACAGTCATAGTCTTTAATCAATTCCATAGATCGTCTTTGACGCATATTCAGCTCTTTCTGATCGAATATATACTTCAGACTTTTGTGATCTGTATATAACTTGCATCTAGTCCCATACAGATAATGCCGCCAAATCTTCAGTGCAAAGGTCACGGCTGCAAGTTCTAAATCATGCGTCAGATAATTCTTCTCATGCGCCTTTAGCTGCCTTGATGCGTAGGCAATTACTTTATCCCTTTGCATCAGCACACAGCCTAATCCCATCTTAGAAGCATTACTATAGACTACAAAATCGTCATTACCCTCAGGTAAGGCCAAAACCGGTGCTTCTACTAGCTTACGTTTTAGAGTTTCAAAGGCTCGATCTTGAGATTCATTCCATTCAAACTTAACTTCTTTCTTCGTCAGACTGGTTAAAGGCACCGCAATCTTGGAGAAATCACGGATAAATCTTCGGTAATAGCCCACTAAACCCAAGAAACTTCGAACTTCAGATACGTTTTTCGGCGCTTCCCACTTCTGAACCGCATCAACCTTTGATGGATCTACGGCTATTCCCTCACCCGAGACAATATGTCCTAAAAACTGCACCTGGCGTAACCAGAATTCACATTTGGAGAATTTTGCATAGAGTCGCTCTTTCCGTAACAATTCTAGCAATTCTCGCAAATGCATCGCATGATCAGATTCAGACTTGGAGTAAATCAAGATGTCATCAATGAAGACTATCACTGATTTATCCAGCATTGGTCTACATACCCTATTCATGAGGTCCATAAATGCGGCCGGGGCATTTGTGAGACCGAACGGCATTACTAGGAACTCAAAATGGCCGTAACGAGTACGAAATGCAGTCTTCGGTACGTCAGACTCAAATACCTTGAGTTGATGATATCCAGATCGAAGATCAATCTTTGAGAAGTAGCTAGCCCCTTGCAGTTGATCAAACAAGTCATCAATTCTAGGCAGAGGGTATCGGTTCTTAATAGTTACCTTATTTAACTCCCGATAATCGATACACATGCGAAAGGTACCATCCTTCTTCTTAACGAAAAGAACCGGAGCACCCCAAGGAGAAGTACTCGGACGAATAAACCCTTTTTCCAATAATTCCTGCAACTGACTCATCATTTCCTTCATTTCATTCGGAGCAAGACGGTAAGGGGCTTTCGCGATAGGAGCAGCACCCGGTACAAGGTCAATATGGAATTCGATTTGACGATCTGGTGGCAAACCAGAGATGTCATCCGGGAATACGTCAGGGAAGTCTCGAACTACAGGTACATTAGACACGGTATTTTTAACTTCTTTAGCATCTATGGCATAGGCTAAATAGGCGGAACAACCTTTGGTTAGGCACTTTCGGGCTTTCATTACAGAGATGAGACCTAAATTTCGAGTCTTTCTATCGCCATAAACATAACGTTCACTTCCTTCGGGGGTTCTAATTCTAATTATCCTTTTTGCACAAAGGATTTCAGCATTGTTCATCATTAGCCAGTCCATTCCTATAATAACATCGAACTCCCTAATCCACATCGGTATCAGGTCAACGTCCGAGGAGAGGTCATCAATCACTAGCTTACAGGAACGAAAGACTCTATTCACAGTCACATAATTCGAGCTAGCAGTCTCTATGTCTAAGGGTGCAGGTAACATTACAGGGGCAAAATCAAACTGTTTAGCAAACTTTTCAGACACATACGACAGATTAGAGCCAGAGTCAAATAAGATTAAGGCAGGCATATCATTAACAAGAAATGTACCCATGACGACGTCAGCAGTCTCTTTTGCCTCTTCGGCTGTCATCTGGAAAGATCTCGGTTGATTCCTCGGGGCAGAAGAACCTTTGACTGATTGCTGAGGTGAAGATGTAGGCGGAGGAACAAATCGGGGTCGGGTACAATCTTTAGCATGATGCCCCAACGTAATGCAGTTTCTGCAAGCCTCATCACGCCTGGGACATTCTGACCGATCATGACCATTCTGTTTACAGCAGTAACATCTAACGAACGCAGGATCGCATTTCCCTTCATGAGTTTGCTTGCAGCGAGGACAAGCAGGCTTTGGCGTCGAGGTCACAGCATAGGACTTAGCTTTCTTGAAAGACTGCTTATCTCCCTTCTTCGAACCTTCACTCTTCTTTTCAGCTCTCTCAGATTTTTCCTTCTTATTAGATTTAGCAATAAAAGGACATGCTCGCTCAGGATAGATTTCAAGCTCACCTACCCTAGCAATTTCCACTGCCTCAATATAACTTCTCGGTCTGCCAGATTTCACAAACTTCCGGATTTCTCGATCTAAACCATCCACAAACAAATCTCTTCTCCTTTCGTCGGTATCAACAGGGTGATCAGATAATAACGAGAGCCTGGTGAATTCCAGCTCATAGTCCGTCACGGATCTTGTACCTTGCTGAAAAGATAGCAGGGTTTTCTCCATCTGGCGCTTAACATCCTGGGGGCAGTATTTTTCCTTCAGATGAATCTTAAATTGATCCCAAGTAATGGATTTCTCCATTGCTTCAGACATGGGATTCGTAATTGACTTCCACCAACGACCAGCTCCATCTTCCAACATTCCCGTCGCAAATGTCACCTTATCTTCTTCATTACACTTGGAGAGTTTAAACGCCTTCTCCACATTCGCGACCCAGTCCATAGCCTTAACAGGATCAGATGACCCCGCAAATGTACGAGCCCCACATTTCTTGAAATCAACAAATGTACACTCACGTCCTACCTTAACGTGATGGTCGGAAGAGTCAGTTTCACTTTCATCAGAGGACACATGTCTATGTTTCCTCTTCCTGTCTTTCTTCGGCTTCGCTAACATTTCTTCCCTATGCTTCAGTTCTAATTCTTGTAACTTAAGTTCTCGCAACCAAGTTCTTCTTCACGGCGCTTAAATTCCATTTCGCGCTGGTTAACTTCGTCAGTCTGCATTACTGCTTTACCCTTGGTCAGCAAATCCTTAATCTCCCTAAATCGGTCTTCAACTGCCATATCAGTCTGTAATCGATTTCTATCCATCATAAGCTGCATCTGCCTACGGTTATCCTCATTCAACTTATGAACGAGGTCAATCAATTGAGCCTGCTGGGGAGGCACAGGGGTGGCAGTACTGCTTGAGTCATTAGCAGTATTTTCAGGGTCAGTGCCTAAGTCCTCTACGTGAACAGATTCTTTGTGTTGATCAGCTGCAGCATCAGCAGCTTTATCAACCCTTGAGGAACCGGCAACAGTCGGATTCTTATCAGCCATTGGCTGAAAATATAAAGGAAATAGCTATTATTTCCTGATTCAAATAAGCACAGTTCAAGTCACAATTCCTACGTCAGATAATCATATCTAAATTCATAGATATGAAGGCAGTTAATCATACTCACAAAGTCAAGTCAAAGTCAAGTCAGTATCAAGCAGTCAATCCCTCCCCCATCCTATCAGTCATCATTTGCCTATCTTAGGTCAAGTTGTGATGAGAACCTGTCCAGGGACCGAGATGACGAAGATCCGTTAAGGTGGAAGATCGGACCTATCACAAGATCAAAATCCAAGATGTTCCAGGATGCTCTCAATGGAATGATTAAATATTGTCGGAATCAAGCTCCCGTTTGTTCGCAAAACAACCAAGCACGCTTCCTAATGTTGATCCAAGTTGAAGACTAATATTAGTCCAAGTTTTGGAGCCCAAGTTCTCACTTTAATCCACAAAAGCCCAAAAATAAATAAAATTCGGCCAAGCCCACCCATGTGCATTGTTTTGGCCATAACTTCCTCATTTTAAGCCCAATTTGAGTGAAATAAAAGCCCACTTCAACCTTAGCCTTTTTCCTATATTTTCAAGAATAAAAAGGGCCCAAAATATGTCCTTAGCCACATCCATGAATCTGCCCATAAAGGTGTCCATGTTAATGAACTTGTCAAAGATTAAATTCAAGGCATTTTGAAGGTTTTCTCAACATTATGGTCATTTACTTGGAGGAGATAAAGAGATAGAAGTTACTTGCATGATTAATACCTACTAGAAGCTTCAAGTGGTGAAATGTCAATAATGCCCTTTTGATAAGTAGTCTTGCTTATTTGATAGCTTATCGTGATAGCTTGTGCAACTTATCTAGATAAGTAGTTGGTCTTATATTTTCTCCTATAAATAGGCACTCAATGTAACCATTTCAATCATCCTTCATTTTTGAGTAAAATTGTGAGTTTTTAACTCTTATTGTTCCTTACGAACTTTTAGAACTTATCGAGTGTTTTAGCTTGTGGCGTTCGAAACTTATCAATCAACTTGGTGGGGTTGATTGTGGCGTTCTCTATACCAAAGTTCTTGCCTCGTATATAGGCAACGGGTCGCGGTTCCACTTATACCAAGGTTCTTGTCTTGTTTATAGACAATGGGTCGCGGTCCTATCCAAGTTACTTGAAACAACCATTAGAACGATCGGGCAATCGTGATCTATCACACATTCCTCGGGTGAGATCACATCATTTGGTATCAAAGCCAGTTCTATTGGTTTGTTTTCTACTTTATATTTCATTCGTATCATCTTTTACTTTCTTTCTATTCGTCCTTTCATTTTAATTTCTTCTCTTCATCATTGCATTGTGGTTCATGTTTGTAGTGGATCCTGTCAAAAATTGACTTGGTTGCTACTAATTGATTTTTTAGGGGATCATACGAGTTCTTTAGTTTTTTTTTCTGTTTATTCATACTTTGCATCATTTGTTCCTAAAAACAAAAGGAAGCAAAAACACAAGCAAAAAAAAAAAAAAAAAAAAAAAAAAAAAAAAAAAAAAAAAAAAAAAAAAAAAGAAATCGCAAAAAAAAAGTACAAAAAAAGATAAAAAAAAAAGGGTAAAAAAAAGCGCAAAAGAAAAGACAAAAAAAAGGAACGCAAAGTAAATTATAATTCTTGTTAGTTTTCTTTATTTTCATTTCCTTTTCTATTTACGTACTACTAGCATTGTTCATCTTGTTATATTTGGTTTTGTCAAATCTCTTCTTAAAGTTGTTTGGTATGTTTTGAATTCCTCAAGGCCACAAGCCCACTTGATTTTGATTTCTTTTAGTTTGTTTTGAACTTTAAGAGTTAAAAAGAGTGGTAAAAGGCGGTGTGGTAAGATCATTAGAGGTTAAAAGCCAAACACAACATACACGAGAATCGAGTGAACATAATTTTGAGTGAAACACGTAAGGGAGTGCGGGGAGGAAATAATATTTTTATTGTTATTACTTTTTGTCTTCTATTTTGTAGCAAAAAAAATGACGGATGAGCAACCTCCTCCTAATCTTCAAGTTCAAGCCATGATGGAGGAAATGCGACGATTGATGAGAACGGAATTCAACCAAATTCATGAAAGAATGGACCGATTGGAGACTGAAAGACCACAACGTATCCGCACGCCATCACAAGTTTCTTATGAAAATCATGACGACGATGGAGGAAGTGACGGATGGGAATCTGAAAGAAGAGCTCCTCGACGAAGGCCCCGAAGAGACAGCAATTTGAATTCTATCAAGATGAAAATTCCATCGTTTCAAGGAAAGTCAGATCCGGAAGCCTACATCGATTGGGAAACTAAAATGGAGTTCATCTTTGATTGCCATGACTACTCCAATCGTAAAAAAGTAAAACTCGCCGTTGTTGAATTTTCTGATTATGCACTAACATGGTGGGATCAACTTGTGATTAGTAGGCGAAGAAACGAAGAAAGACCCATTGATACATGGGAAGAAATGAAAAGGGTCATGAGACGACGTTTTGTACCAAGTCACTATTATCGTGACCTTCACAATAAGCTCCAAGGGTTGAAGCAAGGAAGTAAGTCTGTTGATGATTATTTCAAGGAAATGGAGGTTACCATGATCCGAGCCAACATTCTAGAGGATCGAGAAGCTACCATGGCCAGGTTGTTAAATGGCCTCAATTATGA
The DNA here is from genome assembly GCA_020465985.1 of Centrapalus pauciflorus. Taxonomy (NCBI): domain Eukaryota; kingdom Viridiplantae; phylum Streptophyta; class Magnoliopsida; order Asterales; family Asteraceae; genus Centrapalus; species Centrapalus pauciflorus. The sequence continues at coordinate 93,857 of JAANYP010001635.1, read as the reverse complement.
AATTCGTGATCGTGTTGAGATGCACCATTATGTGGAGATTGAAGACATGGTCCACATGGCGGTTAAAATTGAAAAGCAACTCAAGAGAGGGGGTGGATCAAGAACGAATACCTGGAAGGCGGGTAGCTCCAAAAGGCCTGAAAGTTCATCATCTTTTAATCCCAAATCTGGTCCAAAACCAACAAGCCCTTCCAAGGAGAAAGCTCATTCTGGTGCTCCTAAAACTCGTGACATAAAATGTTTTAAGTGTCTTGGCAGGGGTCACATTGCAAGTCAATGTCCAAATAAGCTTGTAATGGTGCTTAGAGAAAATGGAGAAATTGAAACAGATTCTTCCGAATCATCAACAGAAGACACGGATGGTGAAGAAGAGTTGGGTGTAGAAGGAGAATTTTTGGTTGCAAGGCGAGTCTTAAGCACTCTTTCCAAGGAAGAAGATGATGCACAAAGGGAAAACCTCTTTCACACTCGGTGTTATGTTCAAGGCAAGGTATGTAGTGTTATCATTGATGGTGGGAGTTGTACTAATGTGGCTAGTGTTTCCATGGTTGAAAAGCTAGGATTGTCGACGATGAAGCATCAAAAGCCATATAAACTCCAATGGCTTAATGATAGTGGTGAGGTGCGTGTGACGAAACAAGTGTTGGTGTCATTTCGCATTGGTAAGTATGAAGACGAGGTGTTGTGTGATGTGGTACCTATGCAAGCAAGTCATTTGCTACTTGGTAGGCCATGGCAATACGATCGGCATGTGAAACATGATGGCTTCACCAACAAGTACACTCTTGTTCATAAAACCAAAGCCATAACTCTTGTGCCGATGTAACCGAGTCAAGTTTATGAAGATCAAGTCCGACTTCAAAGGGATGTGAAAAACAAAGAAGGTGAGCCTAATGAAAATAATGAACACAAAAAAGGTTCAAATGAAAAACAAAAAGATAAGAAAATATTTGTGGGTGAAAAGGAAAGTCAATATTGTGCATTTGCAAGAAGGAGTGAAATAAAGGAAGCCTTGAATTCGGAGATGTCTTTTGTGCTTCTTTTGATCAAAGAAGCTTATTTAATCACAAATGATTTGGCCGGTATTCTCCCGAGCAACATTAAATCTCTTTTGCAGGAATTTGAAGACTTGTTTCCCGAGGAAATTCCCAAAGGATTGCCACCAATTCGCGGGATCGAACACCAAATTGACTTTGTTCCAGGATCTTCCATTCCAAACAAGCCGGCGTATAGAACAAATCCGGAAGAAACCAAAGAGTTGCAAAGGCAAGTTAAGGAATTACTTGAGAAAGGATGGATTCGAGAAAGCATGAGTCCGTGTGCGGTTCCCGTATTGCTGGTACCTAAGAAGGATGGGTCATGGAGGATGTGTGTAGATTGTCGTGCCATCAACAATATCACGGTAAAGTATCGCCATCCAATCCCTCGATTAGATGATATGCTTGATGAATTGTATGGCTCAAAGTTGTTTTCAAAGATTGATCTAAAGAGCGGGTATAATCAAATTCGCATGAATGATGGTGACGAATGGAAAACAGCTTTCAAAACAAAGCATGGTTTATATGAATGGTTAGTTATGCCTTTTGGGTTAACTAATGCTCCAAGTACGTTCATGAGATTAATGAACCATGTTTTGCATGATATTATTGGAAAATTTGTGGTCGTTTACTTTGATGATATTTTGATTTATTCTAAGAGTTTAAATGATCATCTTGAGCATCTAACGTGTGTTTTGAGTGTGCTTAGGAAGGAACAGCTTTATGCGAACTGGAAGAAGTGCACTTTTTGTACCGACCACATTGTATTTCTTGGATATGTGGTTAGTTCTCATGGAATATCTGTTGATGAAGAAAAGGTAAAGGCTAGGCCAACTCCAAAGAGCGTAGGTGATGTGAGGAGTTTTCATGGTCTTGCAAGTTATTATCACCGATTTGTGAAAAACTTTAGCACCTTGGCATCACCACTCACCGAAGTGATTAAAAAGAATGTTGGTTTTAAATGGGGCAAAGAGCAAGAGCAAGCTTTTGAAAAACTGAAGTTTCATTTAACTCATGCTCCTTGGCTTTCTTTGCCAAATTTTGATAAAACTTTTGAGATTGAGTGTGATGCATCGGGTGTTGGAATTGGTGCGATTTTAATGCAAGAAGGAAAACCATTGGCATATTTTAGTGAAAAGTTAAGCGGTGCAACTTTAAACTATCCCACATATTACAAAGAGATGTATGCCTTGGTTCGAGCACTAAAAACTTGGCAACACTATTTGTGGACCAAGGAGTTTGTCATTCATTCTGATCATGAGTCCTTGAAGTTTCTAAAAGGACAACAAAATCTCAACAAGAGACATGCTAGGTGGATGGAGTTTCTTGAGACATTTCCATATGTCATCCGATCAAGAAAGGTAAGGAAAATATTGTGGCTGATGCACTTTCACGAAGGTACTCTTTACTCTCTTCTCTTGATTCTAAAATTCTGGGTTTTGAACAAATCAAAGAGTTGTATCGTGAAGATGTGGATTTTGGTATGATTTTTCAAAAGTTGTGAAAAGGGCTCTTTTGAAAAGTTTTTCATACATGATGGGTTTTTGTTCAAAGAATCAAAGCTTTGCATTCCAAACACTTCTTTACGTGAACTTTTGGTTTGGGAGGCACATAGTGGAGGTCTTATGGGTCATTTTGGTGTGGCAAAAACATTGAATATTTTGCAGGAACCTTTCTTTTGGCCAAAAATGAAAGTTTATGTTGGAAAAGTTTGTGAAAAGTGCATTGTTTGTAAACAAGCCAAATCAAAGGTTCAACCTTATGGTTTATACACTCCTCTGCCTATACCAAGTGAACCATGGGTTGATCTTTCTATGGATTTTGTGTTGGGATTGCCAAGAACTAAAAATGGCAAAGATTCGATATTTGTGGTTGTTGATCGGTTTTCAAAAATGGCGCATTTCATTCCATGCAATCGAACCAATGATGCCTCACATATTTCAGATTTGTCTTTCAAAGAAGTGGCTAGATTGCATGGCATGCCAAGAACTATCGTCTCGGATCGGGACACAAAGTTTTTAAGTTACTTTTGGAAAACGTTGTGGGGAAAATTGGGAACAAAGCTTTTGTTTTCTACAACTTGTCATCCCCAAACGGATGGACAAACTGAAGTTGTGAATCGTACACTTGGTACTTTATTAAGATCAATAGTGGGGAGAAATGTGAAAACTTGGGAGCAATGCTTACCCCATGTTGAGTTTGCATATAATCGAAATGTGCATTCTGCTACTAAGTTTTCACCTTTCGAGATTGTGTATGGATTTAAGCCACTAACTCCTATGGATTTAACTCCTTTACCTGTGAATGAGTATTTGAATTTAGATGGCAGGAAGAAGGCGGAATTTGTCAAGCAAATCCATGAGCAGGCAAAACACAACATTGAAGAGCGCACCAAGAAGTATGAACAACAAGCAAACAAGGGAAAAAGAAATATTATTTTTGTACCAGGAGATTGGGTGTGGCTTCATTTACGGAAGGAACGGTTTCCAACAAAACGGAAGTCAAAGTTAATGCCAAGAGGAGATGGACCATTTCAAGTGTTGCAGAAAATCAATGACAATGCTTACAAACTTGATCTTCCAGATGAGTATAATGTTCATGATGTTTTTAATGTAACTGACTTGACTCTGTTTGATGCAGGTGGTGAAGCATTTGAGGACAAAATCATTCCCTCATCTTAGAGGGAAGTGATGGAAACCTGTCCCGGGAACCGAGATGAACGAAGACCGTTAAGGTGGAAGATAGTCGACCTATCACAAGATCAAAAACCAAGAGTGTTCCAGATCTCTTAATGGAATGATTAACATATTGTCGGAATCAAGCTCCCGTTTGTTCCAAAACAAACACAGCCGCTTCTAATGTTGACCAAGTTGAAACTCATATAGTCCAAGTTTTGGAGCCCAAGATTCTCACTTTAATCCACAAAAAGCACAAAAAATAATAATTCGGAAAATTTCGGCCAAGCCCACACATGTGATTGTTTTGGCCATCCTTCCTCATTTTAGCCCAATATTAGTGAATAAAGCCCCACTTCAACCTTAGCCTTTTTTCCTATAATTTTCAAGAATAAAAAGGGCCCAAAAATGTCCTTCTGCCACATCCATGATCTGCCCATAAAGTTGTCCATGTTAATGAACTTGTCAAAGATTAATTCAAGCATTTTGAGGTTTTTCATACATGTGTCATTTATTGGAGGGAGATATTAAGAGATAGCAGTTTCTTGCATGATTAATACCTACTAAGAAGCTTCAAGTGGGTGAAATGTAACATAATGCCCTTTTGATAAGTAGTCTTGTTATTTGATAGCTTATCGGATAGCTTGTGCAACTTATCTAGATAAGTAGTGATTATATTTTCTCCTTAAATAGGCATCAATGTACAATTTCAATCATCCTTCATTTTTTGAGTAAATTGTGATTTTTTTAACTATTATTGGTCCTTACGAACTTTTAGAAATTATGCGTGTGTTTTAGTTGTGGCGTCGACAACTTATCACTCAACTTCGGGGGGTTGATTGTGCGTCTCTCTACCAAGTTCTTGCCCTCGTTATAATAGGCAACGGGTCGCGGTTCCACTTGATACCAAGGTTCTTGTCTTTTGTTATAGACAAATGGTACGGGTCCCGTCCTATCCAAGTTTACTTGGAACAACCATTAGTAACATCGCTGCGGCAATCGTGATCTATGCACACACTTCCCCTCGGGTGAGATCACAACAGGTTACCCTAGCCTCGGTGACTTGTTCGGGAATTCGAGGACATTAGTCCAGACCATACCAGTAGGTTACGTAGCGGGTGGCCAAATCCGGCTGATTAAACTGCTTGCTCTGCTACCAACTTTGTTACATCCACTACCACAAACAGTCCACGTCATAAGTTTTCATTTTGATTAAGTCCCATAACTATTGTTTGTACCCCAGTCCCACAGCAAGAATACTTAATTACAAAAATATTAACATTCAAATGGTGGTCTAACAGCTCTAATCTTCAATCAGAGCGTGCGGAAGACTGCAACAAGCTACCCGAGACCGGCATCATCTTTCAAAATAGGCGTCATCAAAGTCCAAACGTCTGCTATCATCGAATGTCCCGATCACTAGCTTGGGACGAATACCTGCTAGGGTCTTGCCTTTATAACCTTCCTGAAAAAGAGTTGTCATGACGGAGTAAGCTAACAAAGCTTAGTGAGTTAACAGAGTTCCAATTGGTTACCCCAAACATATAACATACTATCAGATCCTGTTCGGCGACACGTCAGAGACGGCCAAAGGTTGGGAGGACACCAGTCGGTAATTCCATGTGTAAGGCCGAAGCCCATACGGAGTGTATGGAAACACAGTCAATAGGAAAGGGAATCTGCAGCATTCCTTCCGTGAATGGCGATCTCACATCGGTCCGGCGGATAATGCAATATGCAGCGGCAAATATTTATACAGTCAGTACGCAATGAGCATGATACGTATTACGTAAAATGTAAACCGTGACCATGCAATCACGGCTAATTCCAAGTGTCTAGCTTCAGTTAATGTCAAAAAACTACGTTCTATGCTAACACTTCGTATTAAAAGAACATGCATCATCAGTCCGTAGTTTCCATCCAGTCAATACATTCACCCATAAGTATCGAAATATATGCAAGTATTACATGTAAAATCTGTCACTCACAGTGTCCGAAGTCAGATAATGCTTAACGCGTTCGCTGTTCGGTTTACTCTGTCAAATCGGTGGTTTCCTG
>JAANYP010001635.1:36145-85010 GCA_020465985.1 Centrapalus pauciflorus | reverse complement strand
CAGATTATCCTCCTTGACTGCCTCTTCTTGTGCCTCTCGGACTTGAGGGTTTAGGTTTGACTGTATAGTCATGACCAAAGCTCGGACTCTCAATGGCTTAACCCGTTCCTTTCGGCTTAGGGCGTCAGCTACGACATTTGCTTTTCCTGGATGGTAGCGAATCTCGCAGTTATAGTCGCTAAGAAGTTCCACCCAACGTCGTTGCCTCATATTTAACTCTTTCTGATTCAGAATATGCTGGAGGCTTTTATGGTCCGTGAACACCGTGCACTTGGTTCCATACAAATAGTGCCTCCATATTTTGAGAGCAAACACCACTGCTCCCAGTTCCAGGTCATGAGTCGTATAGTTTACCTCGTGAATCTTGAGCTGTCGTGATGCATAAGCGATGACCTTGTCCCTTTGCATGAGCACACAACCTAATCCGTTGTGCAAGGCATCACAGTAGACTACAAAATTTTCAGTCCCTTCGGGTAGGGACAGAATTGGTGCACTACACAACCTCTGCTTAAGCAGCTGAAACGCCTTTTCCTGCTCTTCACCCCAGACGTATTTCACATCCTTACGGGTCAACTCCGTTAAGGAACCGGCTATCTTCGAGCAGTTCTCAATGAATCGCCTATAATAACCGGCAAGTCCTAGAAATTGGCGGACTTCTGTGGGGGTTCTAGGGATTGCCCAGTTCTTTATGGCCTCGATCTTTGATGGGTCGACCTGAATTCCCTGACTGCTGATCACATGCCCAAGGAATTTTACTTCTCGCAACCAAAATTCACATTTTGAAAATTTGGCGTATAGCTGCTCTTTCTCTAACAACTCCAAGATCAACTTGAGATGTTGTTCATGCTCTTTTTTACTTCTGGAATAGATTAGGATATCGTCTATGAACACTATTACAAATTTATCCAGATATGGTTTACACACCCGATTCATGAGGTCCATAAATACGGCTGGTGCGTTGGTTAAACCGAATGGCATCACCTGGAATTCGTAATGTCCATAACGAGTTCTGAATGTCGTCTTGGGGATATCTTCTTCCCGAACTTTTACTTGATGATAACCGGAGCGCAGATCAATCTTTGAGTAGAAGCTAGATCCCTGTAGCTGGTCGAACAGGTCATCAATCCTAGGGAGAGGGTAGCGGTTCTTTACCGTTAACTTGTTTAGCTCTCGGTAGTCTATGCACATTCGGAAGGATCCGTCTTTCTTTTTAACGAACAAAACCGGAGCTCCCCAAGGTGAGGAACTTGGTCGAATGAATCCTTTATCCATCAATTCTTGCAATTGACTGGATAGTTCTTGCATCTCAGAAGGTGCGAGCCTATATGGGGCTCTTGCGACCGGTGCAGCTCCTGGCACTAAGTCGATTTGAAATTCTACTTGCCTAGCTGGAGGAAGCCCAGGCAAGTCTTCCGGGAATACCTTCGGGTAGTCACGTACTACTGGAATATCTTCAAGTCGTTTTTCCTTCGACTCTTTTTCTACGATCTGGACCAGCACTGCATGACAACCCTTCCTAAGACATTTTAATGTTCTTAGGCCGGATATGACATTCAATTGTCGAATCTTCTTTTCCCCTTGGACCGTGAGGACTTTCTTCTTACTGAGTGGTATTCGCACCACTTTCTTACCACACAAAATCTCAGCCTGGTTATGTGACAACCAGTCCATACCAATCACCACATCAAAACTTCCGAGTTCTATAGGCATTAAGTCTATCTTAAAGAAGTGATCCGCTAGTTTTAGTGTGCATTCCTTAATGATACTACTTGCCTTTATTATTTTGCCATCCGCCAGTTCTACTGTATATGAGTTGTCTAAGGGAAGAGTAGTAACATTCAACTGCTGGCTAAACTTATCAATTAATAAAGCTCCTATCAGCCCCAGTATCAAAGAGTACGTAAGCGTAAATATCGTTTAGGAGAAACGTACCTGATACCACGTGGGGGTCCTGACGAGCGTCTCCCGCTCCCAACACAAATACTCTCCCTTGAGCTCCTCCTTCGTTCCTCAATTTCGGACACTCACTCTTGACGTGTCCCGTTGCGCCACATTCGAAACAGCCCCTCGGGTTGCTACCACTGACACCCGGGGTTCCGGATCTACAATCTTTGGCCATATGGCCCAAACGTTTGCATTTTCCGCAATGGGTTGGACAGGGGCCAGGGTTGTGGTGGAAGGTGCATTTGGTGCAAAAAAGGCTTGGTACCGGTATAGCCCCTCCTTGGCTCAACTCCTGCTACATAGGCTTTAATGGTCTCGGGCTTCTTGGACTGTGAACCCGCGTTCTTTCCGGTCTTTTCTTCCCACTTTCTCTTGTGTTCCCCGGCTTTGGCTTCGTTCCTCCGGGATACTTGGTCCATAAGATTGTTGGCCATTCTGATGGCGTCCTGTATGGTGGATGGGTTGGAGGCTGTAACGTTTCCTTGTATTTGTGGAGCGAGTCCCCAAATATAGCGTTCAATCTTCTTGTATTCCGGAGTTACCATTTGCGGACATAGGATACTTAGTTCATGGAATCGGTTGGTATATCCTGCAATGTCCGTTCCTTTCATTGATAGATTCCAGAACTCCGATTCCATTTTCTGGAGTTCGTTTCTCGGACAGTACTCATCCGTCATCATCTGTTTCAACGTGGACCACGTGAGCTGGTAGGCTTCGTCAATACCTACAGACTGGACGTAGGAATTCCACCATGTGAGAGCGCTATCTTGCAAGGTGTGAGTAGCAAATTTCACCTTGTCTCCTTCAGCGCACCCGCTGACACGATATACGGATTCTAACTTTTCAAACCAACGAATCAAACCGACTGCTCCTTCGGTTCCATTGAAATATCGGGGTTTGAAACTTAAAAACCCTTTAATCCCACAACCTTTCGTGTGAGTTTCACTTCCTCCCGTGGTGCGACTGGCACCACCATCCCCATTGGCTGTGCTATTCCGGTTTGCCTCGTAGGTAGCTATGGCGGCAGCCACCCTTTGTGCAACAAGCTCTTCAATGTCAGCGGCATTCATTGCTCGTTTTGGCGGCATTATCTTGAAGTTTAAAGAGAATCATAGTGTAAGAAGTTGAATCTTAAAGATGCAGCACAATACTATAATCATCAAGCACAATCTCATAAATATCTTGGGAATTTTCATTAATCATTCGAAATTTTTCTTACATTAGGGGCGGGTTATTACCCGAAAATTTTTATCCTATGCTATTACATGATATTTTTCCTACTAATACAAAGGAAATGGAAAAGTACTAGGTATGGGAGTGATCAGGGGTCTCTCCCTTTTCCATTGAGTGGAGGCGTTGCGTCAGCTCTTCGATCCGGGCTTGGCTCTCGGCTAGTTGCTGCCGGAGCTCATTCAGTCCGTCCTGCTGTATAGCAAGGGCGTGCTGATTGGCCCAATATATGTTGGAGTTTTGCAACTCCTCCCGCTCTAAACGAGCGGTCATCTCCCCGATATCCAGGTTAAGTGACCGAATCTGGTGGTCATGCCTGGTAGACCTTGCGATCAAAAGTGGTATGGTCTGATCGGCAGGCTCTTGGGTGAGCGATGAGACAGGTGCGGAGGATGGTCCTCCGATCTCGAAGTTTGGAGGAACTCCCTCCATCTGCCTCCATTCGCGGAGGGTCTCCGGTATCCAGGTCCATCGCCGGGCGTCTACCCGTCGGTGTGGTGTCGGGGGATTGGGCTGGGGAGTCGGGGCAGGAATAGTCTCCCTTCTTGGTATGTTTACCCGTTTCCGGGGTGTGTACAACATCTTTGGGTCGTTAGGATAAGGTCTATACGGCTTATATGATGGTTCGGCCGGGTGATATGGGACGCGAGCGGGGACCGTCGGTGGTGAGGGATCCTCTTCCTCCATCGGCTCTTCTTCGGATTTCTCCATCGGATCTTCCGAGGGGTCCTCCTCCTCCGAGGTTTCTTCATCTGGAAAGACTTCCGTGGCCGTGGGACTTGCGGGAGTGTATTCCTCCTCTGAGTCAGATAGAATGATAATTTCTAGATGGTTCATGGTTTCTGCTAACAAGGTTCATTTGTAATCTTTTATTTAGTTACAAAAACATTCTTAAAATCAGAAATTTTTATGTGCAGTTATAGTCTAGGGTACTAATGCAACCTAGTTCACTATAACTATGGCTCTGATACCAATCTGTCACACCCTGCTACCTTCGTTGGCAGCGAGACGTGACGAGTGCGGAAGCGTAACCATAATTATAACGAACGACCACTATATGGACGTTTTCGAAATATTACATCATTAAAATTTAAAAATGTAATAATGTTTTACAAGATGAAAGGAAATGAAGTTCGCGTAATACAGAGATTCTAATACATAATTAATGCGTCCAAAAATAATGCAGTCAAATCTCCGTTAGTTTTGAAATATGCATGCGACTCCATGAAATGCGGAAGCTTGGAAAGTTGGTGTATCCGAAGGCACACTTGCCTTAATTACCTGAAAATACATGCTAAAATACGTCAACAAAATTGTTGGTGAGTTCATAGGTTTACACGAAAAGACCAGTTGTATGGACATTATCAGATGCGTTTGAATTTATAAAATCATAAATTCCATGAGATGTATTACATAAACCATCATGTCACCGAAACTTAATTAGAATGAGTTTGCCCCGAGCAGTATTCCCATACGTAATACCGTGAGTTGAATATATATGCACCCGCCGTTAGCTAAACCACTAACCCGAGTGGGGGACATGACTCCCAATAGATCTATCCACAATATATTCGCGCTTGCAAACAAATGCAACTAACGATTTCATGATATAAGGGCGGAAATCACATATGTAATACATAATAGAATCGAGAAGTTTTTGTGTCCATATAAAAACGAAGCATGCATTCCATCCCAAAACATAATAATGTGAAAAATGGGACTATGAAGACTCACCTTGTTGATTTTTGATGATATTTTTGGATCTGAGTTGAACACTTGATTGTATAGTTGAGACTCGTCCTAATATTTTTACGAGTTCGGGTCAATATTATCATAATACGAGTTTGAGTACTTCGTAATTATTTTCATGTACTTGTGATGTATGAATAATTTTTTTGTGGATTTTATATGTGAGTATCGATTTATGGATATTTATTTCTGAAAATAATTTGTTGCATGCATGCATACTCACGTATATATGTATACATACATATATATATATATATATATATATATATATATATATATATATATATATATATATATATATATATATATATATATACATATATTCATAAATATATATGTATCTATGAGTATGTACATGTGCATGAAAATAGAGCATATATGTAAAATTTTGGCATGATGATTTTACGAGTATTATGAAAACCGAGTTGTAAATTTTAGTAAATATATTTAATTTTTTTTTCATCTTTTTATAAATTTTTAAGGTGGAAAATAAAGTAAATAAGAAAAACTTACAAAAGTGGAAGAACACTTGAAATCGATATGGTTGGCCGATTTTTCTTTCTTTGAGAGAATATGTATGTTGGTGTGTTTTTGTGAAATGGGTTTTGTCTTCTATTTATAGAAGAAAAAGGGTTATAAAAAAATAATGATAAACTAATTAATATTTAGTGAAATGATGAAAAGTAAAAAGGTAAATCGGTTGAGTGTTGGACAAAATAGTGTGGCCGATTTTAATGAGTGTATGTTGCATGGAGTTTATTAATATAATAATACAAAAGTACAAGCTAGTTGTCCTTTAAAGGACAACTTACTTTTTAGAGTGATAAGTAGTATGGCTTTTCAATTTTTATATTAATAAAAGTACAAAAAGGCGTGCAAAAGAGGTGGCAGCATTTATTATTACTGCATATATATACGTACTTAGAAAATTTTTCTGGAATGTTAAACTCGATTCAAGTGTGAATCGAGTTTGTTGCAGTGTCAATCGAGTTTTATAACATTATGCCCGAGTTTTATCACACTTTGATCGAGTTTTATGCCTTTGTCATTCGAGTTTTATATAGCTATAGTCGAGTTTCATACAACATTGCCCGAGTTTCTTGCTTCTTTAATCGAGTTTCTTTGTTTAACTGTTCGAGTTTTATGTGGTTTTATTCGAGTTTTATGTTTCTTTGTTCGAGTTTCATCCCTTAGAAATCGAGATTTATATCTTCATTGTTCGAGTTTTATACTGCATTATCCGAGAAAATTATCTCTTTATTCGAGTTTCATCAAAGTGTTATTCGAGTTTAGATCCTTACTAATCGAGTTTCATTATATCATTATTCGAGTTTATTACTTCTTTCATCGAGATTCAAACAACACCATTCGAGTTTATTGATTATATGATTCGAGATTCATATAATTTCATTCGGGTTTATTACTTCATTATTCGAGTTTTATATTAGTTTAATTTTTGAGTTTCATACCTTATTTTTAGGCCAGTTGTTACATACTTGCATATGTTTCGGTAGTTATTGGTGATCATTATTGACTTGTATGAAAACATCTGCTGCTGCTTGTTTCTTGATTACTTAATTATATGTTAGGAATGTATGATAGACACTGCTGAAACTGGACAACTGCTACACCATGTTCCTTGATTACTTGCATTGCTCAGGACCACTATGAGTGACAGATTGCATTACTTACTTGCATATATTTCGGTACATATTGATGATTGTTACTGACTTGTAAGGAAACATCTGTTGCTGCCTGTTTCTTGATTACTTAACTGTATATTAGGAACGTATGATAAAAACTGCTGAAACTGGACAACTGCTGCTGCATGTTCCGTGATTACTTGCATTGCTCAGGACCGCTCTGAGTGACAAATTGCATTACTTGCATATGTTTCGGTACTTATTGGTGATTGTTACTTACTTGTTTGGAAACATCTGCTGCTGCTTGTTCTTTGATTACTTGATTGTATGTTAGGAACGTATTAGACACTGCTGAAACTGGACAACCGTTGCAGCATGTTCCTTGATTACTTGCATTGCTCAGGACATCTGTGAGTTTAAGATTGCACTACTTACTTGCATATGTTTCGGTACTTACTGGTGATTATTACTGACTTGTATGGAAACATCTGTTGCTGCTTGTTTCTTGATTACTTAATTGTATGTTAGCAATGTATGATAGACACTGCTGAAACTGGACAACTGCTGCTGCATGTTCCTTGATTACTTGCATTGCTCACGACCGCTATGAGTGACAGATTGCATTACTTACTTGCATATGTTTCGGTACATATTGGTGATTGTTACTGACTTGTATGGAAACATTTGCTACTGCTTGTTCCTTGATTACTTAATTGTACNACCTGATCATAATCTTCATCTCATAGCGCAGGATCGTTGATTTTCCCTTGAACGCAATTGCCATAAGCGGCCGCAAATGAAGCCAACAGATTTAGATGGTCTTCAGCATATTTTGCGCTCATCGGCATCTTTGAGTATCCTGAAGATGTTGATGCAGACTGAGTTGGCTTTTCTTCCGGTCTAGAGAACCCTAAGAAAGCCCGGCTCCCTGAGTCATCTACTTCAACCGGTGTCGATGTCTCACCCGTAAAGAATGCTGTAGCCGTCTTCAATTCATTTGCCGTGAAGGTTTGGACTTCCCAAAATACATCTCTGGATCCTAACTTGGTCATAATCCCGTTCTTTCTTCAGCAATTCAAAGTTATAGGCCCTCAGCGTTCCTATGACTGTTTCTAGAGTGAGAGTATAAAACTTGTCTTCATCACGTTTTTTATCAGCGCCACATACATATCCCATTTGGCTGGTAAAGGATCTAGAATTTTAACAATCTTTTCTGACTCACTATACTCGACATCATGGTTGTCTAACTCAGTCAATAAATGATAGAATCTGGTAATGGTCTCTTCCAGCTTTTCGTTCTTCAAAGCTTTGAATATCTCGAACTGCTGCTTGAGCATTTCCATTCTACCTTTCCTAACTCTAGGATTTTCTTCACGCCTTTTCTACAAAGCATCCCACAACTCTTTTGCTGTTCGTTGATTGCGAAATGTGTGCAGGATCTCCTGAGGTAAATCCATTCTAATGATCGATAATGCTCGGTTTTCAGCCTCATAAAGCTTATTATCATCATCCTTCATCTTTTGATATGACAAGACTCTTTGACGTCCTTCAACCTCTGTTGTAGCTGGAACGTATCCCTCGTCGATACATATCCACATTCTCATTTCATTGAACCTCGCGAAGTCAGCGAACCTATCCTTCCACCAATTGTAATCCTCCAATTTCATCAACTTAGGTGGAGAATTTGCCTTGCCGACCTCATGGTCCATCTCAATAAACCTCTGTAACTTGTCATTGTTTCAAAAACTTTTGAATTTAAAACTTAATTAATTTAATTCGAAATTAATTTAAATTAACTCTTTCGAACCTGAGTAAGTTCGAATTTAATTAATTTTAAACTTGTTTGGAATTAAATTCGAAATTAACTTTGAAGTTCAACTAAAATCGAAAGAAGGACAAAATCGAATGAATGACCAAAGTCGAAGGCCTAAATTCGAATTTAATGGAAATTCAAAACTGAGCAAATTCGAATTAAGCAAAGTCGAATCAAACCCTAAGGAACTTCGAAAGGAGGGTATTTTTCTGACAAACTCGAAATTTGAGTAAACCCTAATACCCCCTTGATGTTCGAGCGCCGCAAAAAATGGCTAACAATTCGATTTTTTTCAAGGTTTCTGATTAAACCAATATTTTTAAGAGTAAAAATATTGATTTCGACCAAAAACATGAACTAATTCAAATTATTTTCCGTTATTTTGCTTGTATGGCTCGAAAATCTATCCAAAATTGTGATTTAACCATCCAAAAACGTCAAGAAACCACAGATGTTTCTACTGAATACTAAGAACACCACGAACACCCAATGTAACAACCTATCTTTTATTTTCAGTATCTGAGTTAATAATGTAATGTTATTACATCATTATTTTGTCATATAATTTAGTAATGAAAATATTAATTAAATTATATTTATGATTTTGAATTATTAAAAGATGATTAAAATTATAAGATATGTAAAAATACAAAAGTTTAGTGGGTTAAGTAACAAATATGATTAAATCAATATATATACTCAAATAAATGATCAATTAAGATCATTAATTTTGATAACTCTCTCTCTCTAATCTCTCTCTAACTCACAGATACTTCACAAAATATCAAGAAATTCATTGAATTGCAATCAATTGAAGAATTAATTCAAGAGAGGGTCACAACATCATCAAAGCATCATCAAATTACAAAATATTAAGGTAATATTTCGTTTAGATTCAAAGTTTTTAAGTATATTGGTTCGGTTTCATGAAAACCGAAAATGCAAGAATTAAAGCCCAAATTTGTTGTTGCATGTGTATAAATTTAGTAGATTATGATGAATTGAAACTAATAAATGAAACAGATTTAAAATTTGTTACTTAAATCATCCAAATAATGATGAAATCGGAAATTTTGTGTAAAAAATATGTTCTTGACAAAAATAGTACATTTTGGATGATCTAGATCAAATAATGATGTTATTAATAGCGAAATTAGTATAAAACCAATCAAACAATGATATTACAACATTATAATACATTGCATGTCAATATAAATGAGTTTTAGTGAAATTTGACAAAAATCCGTATGAACAAAATGAAGAACACCAAGAACATTTCTGGAAAAATTTCTAAGTCCAGGGATCCGAATTCGGATGACCCGAATTCGGATGATGTCCCACTTCGGACCCTGAATTCGGATGAGGCCACTTCGGTTCCCATACTTCGGAAAATAAAAATTATTGTTTGTTAAGTGATGGTCCGAACTCGGATGACCCGAGTTCGGATGGTACCAATTCGGATGATGGGTTCAATTCGGATGCTTCACCAATTCGGATAACACTATTTCGGGTTTTTAATGATCCGAAATTCGGTGCCTATTTCGAATATGATCTTAATTCGGACCTATGCTCAAATTCGGATGATCCCATTTTCGGACCTAAATGTCCTAATTCGGATGGATCAATTCGGATTTGTCCGGATCCGGGCTGATCCGAATTCGGATCCTCAATCCGGGTGGATCCGAAACAGAGGGACCCGAAACCCAATTTTATGTATTAGAATGATTTGAGAATAAATAAGTTATCAGAATCAGATAAAATAAAGATTATGAAAGAGACATGAAATTGATACGATTTGACAATAATAATTCTGGACAGATTCAGTTGATATCTGAACATTGACACAAAGAATTTTAAGACTAAAATGATGATGATAAAGATGATGAAATTGACATGATATTATCATGAATGAATTTGAACAGGTTCAGTATATTCTGAACAAAGATTTAAAGACTTAAAGACTTGAAAGCGGGTCTCTGATTTGAAAAGAATTGACAGATTACAGATTGACAAAATCCTGAGATAACTCAGGTGGCAGATTCATATATCTGTTTGACCAAGACCCAGACCTGTGAGTTATAGATATTCGGATTGAACATGCATAGATCCGGTTGAGATATATTGTTGCTGATAGATTTATTGATATTCACTTTATCAGCTGGAATGAGACCTGTGCACACCATGGATGGGTGTTGCCCAGTGGATCATGATAGCTATTTGATTATCTTTTCATATTGCATTTAATATTGCTTCAGACTTTGCTTTATGATTCATTGCTATCATGACTTCTAAGACATATGCTTACATAATTGATCAGACATTTGATAGATTGATTCAGCTTGACTAGCCTTATGGTCTATTGTTCTAGACCCGGCTATTTCACCAGTTCTTATGAACTTGGTAATGACCTCCGATGTTCCGCCATATTGACTTACTGGTAGCTAGCCCAGTATGTGGCTGATCCCCACGATTTAAGCGTGAGTGTGGTTTGAACATCATCCGATTCTATGATTCTATATCTCAATCATGAGGGCTGTAGCGGCAGCCAAGACATATCACGCTAAGACTAATGACTCCGCTTGACACGCATGTTGATATTGAAAATCTATAAACTCACTAAGCGTTGCTTACAGATGTTGCATTAATATTTTAAAGGAAAAGCCAAAGGAAAATCACCTTGCAGGACCTAGTACTTAAGTCATTCAAGATCCAAGTTTTGAAGATTTTCTAGACCACTACTCAACAAATCTTTCTGGTACTGATTGGAAGACAACAATTGTGGTGGTTCTGGGTAGATTTGATGTAATGTATGATATTATGATTAGATTAGATGTTACCCTTTTATAACTTTATTTTGAAATATGTAAACTTAATCCTAATCTTGTATGTACATGTAATTTTATTATTCCGCAATTTAATTACCCTATCTTAGTATGGTTGATATCGTATTGCTATTTGTGGGACCTAGACTCTGAGGACTGACCCGGAAGGGGAGGTCTTCACAGGATGGTATCAGAGCCCTAGTTTGAGTGAATCAAGTATTACGTGAGTATACTTGGTCTCAAACTGAAGCAATACATATGTATCAATCATTTAGGTGGTTTGAACTGAGATAGGATGTACAGACTGATAGGATGGGAAAAGGGTACATAGATCTAAGTCTATAAACTGATAGTTAAATGCTTGTAATTTTCAGTAGAAAATGTCAGGATCAGGATCAGGTGATATTCCCAGCAACATGAATCCACAACAAATGTTTGAAATGATGCAACAACTTCTAGCCCAACACTCAGAACAACAAAACAAAATGATGCAAGAACAGTTTCGTGCCAGAGATGAGGCCGAAGCTAAAAGACGTGAAGATAAAAAAAATAAGAGAAAAGAGAAGCAAGTTCAGATTAATGACTCTAATTCTGATAACTCTATTCCCGATGCCCTAATTGCTCAGCCTAAAGGCTGCAAATTCAAAGATTTTAAAGCGAGCGGTGCCCTGAACTTCGAGGGTACTGTAGATCCGATTCAGGCGATGGATTGGATCAGTCATACGGAAGAAATTTTTAGAATCTCTGACTGTTTAGATTCTAAGAAAGTGAGCTACGCGTCTGCGTTGTTTGTTGGAGCTGCTCGCGCATGGTGGAAGACACAGCGAAGCATATACGGGGAGGAAGTCATTCAGACATTGGAATGGAACCAGTTTCTAGACATGTTCAACGCGAAATACTGCCCGGTCGACCAGCGAGATAAGATGGAAGTCCAATTAATGCAACTGACTCAGGGAACGAAGACTGTAGATGAATACGAACACGGATTTTCGAGATTATGTGGCTACTCTTCTTACCAAGTGGCAACAGAGGAAAGGAAAATGAATAAGTTCCGAGTAGGACTCAATCCCAGATATCGACATCCCATGAGTGCGATCAAATATAAGAGCTATCTGGAAATGGTAGAAGCAGCGAGACAGATTGAGCGAGGGTACTTAGAGTATGGTGATCAGCTATACGCTCCAGCGACTAACCCAATGAATCCGTCTCCTCCGAAGAAACAGAGATTCGGTAGATTTTTCAAGCCAAGTAAGTCTCAGCCCCAGCAATCCCGTCAGTATAGTTCTCAGTCGAAAGTACAAGCATATTCCCTAACGAACGAGCTGCGATTTTGCAAACGGTGTAGAAAGTCTCATATGGGGTTGTGCAATCCAGATGACGTAACTTGTTTTACGTGCAACACGATTGGTCATAGCAGCGAGGAATGTCCATAGCAGGGACGAGGATGTGCGAAATGCGGAAAAAGGGGACACTTCATGTACCAGTGTCGAAG
Source organism: Centrapalus pauciflorus (assembly GCA_020465985.1). NCBI lineage: Eukaryota > Viridiplantae > Streptophyta > Magnoliopsida > Asterales > Asteraceae > Centrapalus > Centrapalus pauciflorus. The sequence continues at coordinate 72,317 of JAANYP010001635.1, read as the reverse complement.
CGGATCACGTTATCAGTCTCAATCATCAGCAGGAGGTTCTACAGGGAAAAGTTCTGCTGCAACGCCGACTGCAAGAACTCGAGCCTTTCAGATAACAGCAGAAGAAGCGAAAGAAACACCTGATGTGGTAACCGGTATGTTCTTACTTAACTCCATTCCTGCTAGAGTATTATTCGATTCCGGCGCCAGTCGTTCTTTTATATCCACATCTTTTGCACAAAGGCTACATAAAGCTCCATCAAAGCTTCCCATAATACTTGATATTGAGACAGCCAGTAACAATTTCGTTATGGCTGAATCTGTCTACCGAAACTGCACTCTGCTCGTAAATAACATTGTATTCAACCTCGATCTCATCCCGATTCCATTAAAAGAGTTTGACGTCATCATCGCATGGACTGGTTAACGAATAATGAGGCTACAATTATCTGCAACCGGCGAATCATTAGAATCAAGTCTTCAGACGGCCGAGTATTAGAGATCAAGGGCGAGAAGCGGAAAGGTGCACATTGTTTCATATCTGTTGAAAAAGCGCATAAGTACTTATCTAAGGGTCATGAATCCTACGTATGCTATGTCTCATCTGAATCTATCTCTGAAGCCCAAAAGAAATCATTATCTGATATTCCTATCGTCTGTGAGTTCCCAGACGTATTTCCCGATGACATTTCGGGAGTGCCACCGGAACGTCAAGTCGAGTTCAGTATTGACTTGGTTCCTGGTGCGGCTCCTATCGCAAAAGCTCCTTACAGACTTGCACCTGCGGAAATGCAGGAAATGTCAAAACTGCTGCAAGAGCTGTTGGAAAAAGGTTTTATTCGACCAAGTTCGTCTCCGTGGGGTGCACCAGTCTTATATGTCAAAAAGAAAGACGGAACCTTCCGTATGTGCATCGACTACCGCGAGTTGAACAAAGTCACCATAAAGAATAAATATCCTCTGCCCAGGATTGATGATCTGTTTGATCAACTACAAGGAGCTAGTTATTTCTCAAAAATAGATCTCCGTTCTGGGTATCATCAACTGAAAGTAAGAAATGAGGATATTCCGAAGACAGCCTTCCGTACAAGATACGGTCATTACGAATTTCTCGTAATGCCGTTCGGCTTAACAAATGCACCAGCGGCATTCATGGATCTCATGAATCGTGTGTGCAGACCAATGTTGGATAAATCAGTTATCGTGTTCATAGACGATATTCTGATTTACTCCAAAACGGAGGCTGATCATTCCGTTCATCTGCGGCAATTGCTAGAGTTATTAAGAAAAGAAAGACTCTACGCAAAGTTTTCTAAATGTGAATTTTGGCTCAGACAGGTATAATCTCTATTATATATGTCTTGAGCTGTTTTCCTTAACTATTCTATGATTCACATCAGAATTTGAATTTCTATTTTGATTCTTATAGATCCAGTTCCTTGGCCACGTTGTTTCTGGCGAAGGAATTTCCGTTGATACTTCGAAAGTCGAGGCCGTTCAGAAATGGCAAACGCCTCGTAATGCCTCTGAGATCCGAAGTTTCCTTGGATTGGCCGGTTATTATCGGCGATTCATAAAGGACTTCTTAAAGATTGCTGTGCCGCTTACAATGCTAACACGAAAGAATACTCCTTTCGTTTGGACCGATAAACAGCAAGAGGCATTCGTTATTCTGAAGCAAAAGTTGATTCAAGCGCCGATCCTAGCCTTGCCAGAAGGTAATGATGATTTCGTTGTTTATAGCGACGCATCTGGTACTGGCTTAGGATGTGTTCTGATGCAAAGGGGAAAAGTAAGTGCCTATGCTTCAAGGCAATTAAAAGACTATGAGAAAAGTGCACCAACTCATGATCTTGAGTTGGCTGCTGTTACCTTTGCACTGAAGATCTGGCGTCACTATCTATATGGGACTCGGTGTCAGCTCTACACCGATCATAAGAGTCTCAAATACCTTTTAACTTAAAAAGATCTGAACATGAAACAGCGTCGATCCTTGGAGCTTATCAAGGATTATGACTGCGAGATCTTATATCATCCCGGCAAAGCAAATGTTGTCGCGGATGCGTTGAGTAGAAAAGTATATCCAGAAAAGTGCTGTTATGCCCTAACTCCAGTTATATTCTCTTCTGATCTTATTGAAGATATTCGAGTTGCTCAAACTGAGGCACTGAAAGAAGAGAATATTGATTCTGAAAATCTTAAAGGGCAGTTACAATTTCTAACCTTGAACCATTTGGGACTTCACTGTTTCAAAGGAAACCGAATCTGGATTCCTAAGTATGGTTCAATCCGTAGCACTCTTCTATCCGAAGCTCATCAGTCCAAGTTATCTATTCATCCTGGCAGCTCAAAGATGTATTTTGATCTGAAAGCTGATTACTGGTGGCCAGGAATGAAGAAAGACATCGGAAAATGTGTTGAAAGCTGCAAAGTATGTCAGATGGTTAAGGCAGAACACCAGAAACCCTTCGGGGATATGCAACCACTGCCAGTTCCTGAATGGAAGTGGGAGCATATAACAATGGACTTCATTACGAAGCTGCCAAAGACCAAAAGACAACACGACTCTATCTGGGTAGTCGTTGATCGTTTAACGAAATCAGCACATTTCATTCCAATGAAAGAAACTTATTCTCTGGATAGATTGGCACAGTTGTACATCACAGAAATTATTTCTCGTCACGGTGTGCCAAAGTCTATTGTATCTGATCGTGATAGTCGTTTCACATCCAGATTCTGGCAAGCACTACAAGAAGGGATGGGTACTCGGATTTCTATGAGTACTGCTTATCATCCAAATGCAGATGGCCAGAGTGAGCGTACTATTCTAACTCTCGAAGATATGCTTCGTGCCTACATTCTTGATTTATGTGGTAACTGGGATGACCACTTACCGTTGGTCGAATTCTCTTACAACAACAGTTATCATTCTACGATCAAGATGGCCCCTTTTGAAGCTCTATACGGAAGAAAGTGCAGAACTCCCACCTGTTGGCATGAAACAGGCGAATCGCCAATAGCAGGACCTGCCCTTCTACAGTTGACTCACGAGAAGATTCAACTTGTTTGAAGAAATATTCTTGAAGCTCAAAGCAGGCAGAAGTCATATTATGACAATCGGCATAGATCCATCAGTTTTGCAGTTAACGATTGGGTGATGTTAAAAGTATCCCTAATGAAGAATGTGGTACGGTTCATTAAAAGAAACAAGCTAGCTCCGAGATTTATCGGACCGTTCAAGATCATTGAAAAGATTGGAAATCAGTCTTATCGTCTTGATCTACCAGCTGACTTAGCTGGAATACATCCTGTATTCCATGTTAGTCATTTAAGAAAGAGTTTAGCTGACGAAAGAGAAGTTAAAATACCACACGTTAACTTGCAAATTGATGAGAAGCTTCGCGTGGTTGAAGAGCCAGAACGTATTCTGGACTCGAAGACCAAAAAGCTTCGAAACAAAGAGATACAGATGGTGCTCGTCCAGTGGAAACACCACAAAGGTTCGCATCAGTCTTGGGAATCCAGAGATGTTATGAAAGCAACATATCCCAGTCTGTTCGAATGTAGCTAACTTCGGGGACGAAGTTTGTGCGTGGTGGAGCCCATTCTGTAACAAACTATCTTTTATTTTCAGTATCTGAGTTAATAATGTAATGTTATTACATCATTATTTTGTAATATAATTTAGTAATGAAAATATTAATTAAATTATATTTATGATTTTGAATTATTAAAAGATGATTAAAATTATAAGATATGTAAAAATACAAAAGTTTAGTGGGTTAAGTAACAAATATGATTAAATCAATATATATACTCAAATAAATGATCAATTAAGATCATTAATTTTGATAACTCTCTCTCTCTAATCTCTCTCTAACTCACGGATACTTCACAAAATATCAAGAAATTCATTGAATTGCAATCAATTGAAGAATTAATTCAAGAGAGGGTCACAACATCATCAAAGCATCATCAAATTACAAGATATTAAGGTAATATTTCGTTTAGATTCAAAGTTTTTAAGTATATTGGTTCGGTTTCATGAAAACCGAAAATGCAAGAATTAAAGCCCAAATTTGTTGTTGCATGTGTATAAATTTAGTAGATTATGATGAATTGAAACTAATAAATGAAACAGATTTAAAATTTGTTACTTAAATCATCCAAATAATGATGAAATCGGAAATTTTGTGTAAAAATATGTTCTTGACAAAAATAGTACATTTTGGATGATCTAGATCAAATAATGATGTTATTAATAGGGAAATTAGTATAAAACCAATCAAACAATGATATTACAACATTATAATACATTGCATGTCAATATAAATGAGTTTTAGTGAAATTTGACAAAAATCCGTATGAACAAAATGAAGAACACCAAGAACATTTCTGGAAAAATTTCTAAGTCCAGGGATCCGAATTCGGATGACCGAATTCGGATGATGTCCCACTTCGGACCCTGAATTCGGATGAGGCCACTTCGGTTCCCATACTTCGGAAAATAAAAATTATTGTTTGTTAAGTGATGGTCTGAACTCGGATGACCCGAGTTCGGATGGTACCAATTCGGATGATTTCAATTCGGATGATATCAATTTCGGATAATGAACCGAATCCGGATGTGTGCTTGGTCCGAATTGGGATGCCCATTTCGGAAGAATCTGAATCCGGATGATTAATTGGTCCGAATTAGAATGTCTATTTCAGATTGGTCCGAATCCGGGTGCCAGATCCGGATTTGTCCGAATCCGGATGGTCCGAATCCGGATGATCCGAAATTGGATATCCTATTTTGATATTTTTACAAAATTAAAGAAAAATGAATCAAATGATTAACAGAGTTATCAGTTATCAGAATCAGATAAAATAAAGAGAAAGACATAAAATTGACATGATATTATCATGAATGAATTTGAACAGGTTCAGTATATTCTGAACAAAGATTTAAAGACTTAAAGACTTGAAAGCGGGTCTCTGATTTGAAAAGAATTGACAGATTACAGATTGACAAAATCCTGAGATAACTCAGGTGGCAGATTCATATATCTGTTTGACCAAGACCCAGACCTGTGAGTTATAGATATTCAGATTGAACATGCATAGATCCGGTTGAGATATATTGTTGCTGATAGATTTATTGATATTCACTTTATCAGCTGGAATGAGACCTGTGCACACCATGGATGGGTGTTGCCCAGTGGATCATGATAGCTATTTGATTATCTTTTCATATTGCATTTAATATTGCTTCAGACTTTGCTTTATGATTCATTGCTATCATGACTTCTAAGACATATGCTTACATCATTGATCAGACATTTGATAGATTGATTCAGCTTGACTAGCCCTTATGGTCTATTGTTCTAGACCCGGCTATTTCACCAGTTCTTATGAACTTGGTAATGACCTCCGATGTTCCGCCATATTGACTTACTGGTAGCTAGCCCAGTATGTGGCTGATCCCCACGATTTAAGCGTGAGTGTGGCTTGAACATCATCCGATTCTATGATTCTATATCTCAATCATGAGGGCTGTAGCGGCAGCCAAGACATATCACGCTAAGACTAATGACTCCGCTTGACACGCATGTTGATATTGAAAATCTATAAACTCACTAAGCGTTGCTTACAGATGTTGCATTAATATTTTACAGGAAAAGCCAAAGGAAAATCACCTGCAGGACCTAGTACTTAAGTCATTCAAGATCCAAGTTTTGAAGATTTTCTAGACCACTACTCAACAAATCTTTCTGGTACTGATTGGAAGACAACAATTGTGGTGGTTCTGGGTAGATTTGATGTAATGTATGATATTATGATTAGATTAGATGTTACCCTTTTATAACTTTATTTTGAAATATGTATACTTAATCCTAATCTTGTATGTACATGTAATTTTATTATTCCGCAATTTAATTACCCTATCTTAGTATGGTTGATATCGTATTGCTATTTGTGGGACCTAGACTCTGAGGACTGACCCGGAAGGGGAGGTCTTCACACCTAATGGCTCTGATACCACTTGTAAGGTCTGCTCTCTACGGATCTTATCTTGACGTGACACCTTCCAACGAGTGCAGAATCCTCATTAGTGGCTTGACTGATAGACCACGCAGACCGAAACACGGAGACTAGCACGGTGACATACGAACAACGGATCTTCCCAACACGGTGATTCTCTCCACATCAAACATATATCAAACACTTGTTAATATTTAATATCATGTAAATTGGTAAACACAAAATGCTATCTATACTTAGACTGCTATCGTCACACAGGATGTACTAAGACGAACCTGTCAAACCAATCCCTCATCTTTACAATCCTACAAAAGTTCTTCAACACAAAATAAAAGTTTTAGAAAAGGAATTAAAGACAGCTCGAAAGAAAGCTCTTCTCAAGAGCGAGGAAAATTTGGCAAATCAAAGTTTTGAACAAAATGTAGAATCAATCATCTAGAAAGAAAAGTTTGAAATGGTGTTCAGAAATAAAGCAGGCTCATATAGCAGACGCTTAATGATGGTTCCCAGTGATGCATCCCGGGCCGAACAAGCCGAATACAATCAAATGATGTTGAGAGATAAAATACCAAAATCTGAGTACTGGTCTAAGACATATATCAAAAAGATCAACTCCATCCATATGTATAAACAGGCTCGTCTATTCACTCCCTCGTTCGAAGTCCTTAGAGAAGACTGGTCAATACAGCATATTCACGAAAGTGACCTGGATTTTGCAACAATTGATGACGTTGAGACCCTTCATAATAAGCTGAAGAATAAAATCAAAGGGCGTCTAACTCATGTCATTGCCGTTGCAGCCTTAACCAGGAGCATGAATCGTCGATCAATCATCATGTGCTTAAGGGATTTCAGAATAGCTATCGAGAGCTTTATGGTCAAGGTGGGTCTTAAAGCTCCATAACAAGATATTTTTGCCCTTGACCACCACCCAATGTACAAAGTTCTTATGGGAGGCCTGCAAAGAGTTATCTTTTTGAACAAGAATGGACACAAACGGTTCATGCGCTTCGAGGATTTGCCTTGTTATTCTGATGGTACACTTCGATTGGTTAGAGCCGAGCTCAATAAGAGACTACAAGAAGATGATGCTCAACTACTTTTAGAGCTTAAAAGAAAACCGAAAGAGATTCAAGGCATTCTCAGCGATGTAGAACTGATCAATGACAGGCTGCACATCAGGCAAGTGAATAGAAGATTTGACGTCATCCTTGGCCATCGAGTAAGTGCAGAACATGCCTGTTATCCTCCGCAATGATCGAAAAGGGGGAGATTGTAAGATTATTAATTTCGATCATGTGGAGTTTTTATTTTGTAATAGTTCGTTTGTTTTATTTCAAAGTAATGTTATTTAATTTTGTAAGGGATACCCTCCTAGGGTTTCACACAACTTTGTCATTTTGCTCTTTCAAGAAACTACAGCCGCCGCCGCTGTCAAAACATTCACTCAATATTCATTATCTTTAATCGAGTGATTTAATTCTTATTGCTTTGGATATTGTGTTTATATTGAAATTGTGTGCTGATTATACTACTGGGACGATTCTACAATTACTGGTTTTTGCGTCTTTCTTCTACTGAAGCCGAGTATCGGGTTATGGCTAATACTACTAGCGAGGTTGTTTGGATATGCTGGTTACTTGCCTACATGGGTGTTCGATTATCTCAGCCTACCCCGTTACACTGTGACAATAAAAGGGCTATACAGATTGCTTGTTATTCAGTCTTTCATGAACGCACGAAACACATTGAAATTGATATTCACTTCACTCGCCATCATCATCAGATTGAAACTATTTCTTTACCGTTTGCTCACTTCGCTCTACAAGTTGCTGACATTTTCATTAAGGCGCAATTTGCTTCTCAATTTTGTTTTCTGTCTGACAAACTCTCAATATTCATTGTTGTGGTATTGTGGGTTTGAAGGGGGATATTAGTCTAATGTTGGGCTCAATGGGATTTTTACGTTTAGCATTTTAGGGTTTGAGCTCTATATATAAGGTTAGGGTTATATTCTTTGTTTATCTCATTGTATTGTTTTCTCTAGTTGCATTATAATAAAACCCTAATCATTCGACCATATCTACTTCATCAGTTATATTATACAAATCCAACGATGTAACAAATATGGAGGGCTCTGATACCACTTGCTAATATTAACTGAATAATAAACTCGGATCTACCATATTATCAAATCATTAAGATAACCATAGAAGAATTCATACATGTATCTATTGATGTCGTCTTCTTTTTGCGGAAACCTGATTACGAACGAATGGGGATGTGAGAGTCTTCCAGACACATAGCCATAGTATTCTAGACCGAACAACAGATCTCTTATAGATAAATGTTAGGGATCTTAGGGTTCTTTGGGGTATTGGGGACACTCACTATATATAGAATGAGAATTAGGGTTACCGTCAAACCCTATAGCCCAATACTATTTCTTTATTTATTAATAACCCAATAAGTCCATTAAAGATAAAAGTCCAATAATTTATACATATAAGTCCACCCAAATAGAAATTATAACATTGGAAGTGTATTTAAGTTTCGAAATAAAGTTTCAAGATTCATTAACTTCTAGGTGAATAAATATGTTTCAGGGTCAAGATGTCAAACGGAAACAACTCGAGAAAATTTAGCGCGATCCGAGCCGGAGGGGGCACTAGCCTGCGTTGCCCTACGCTACAAAACAGAAGAATTGAGAGTTAGAGACGACTTGCAGCGCAACCCAACGTAGCCCAGGCCGTACCCCCAGTGCAGGAGGGGCGTAGGCCTACGCCCAGGCCTAAGCTGGTGCGGCGCCCAATGAATCCAGATGCGTTTTCAAGCCAAGAAAGCCTAATTTCACATTCTCTATAAATAGGGGCCGATGACTCTCGTTTCTGGACGTCCCAAAAGTGTTGAATGAAGTGGCGAAGACCTGCCGGAGTGGAATCACGACTCTTGTACGAAGATGGTCTTTGAAGTTCATAATGATGTCTTCGATCATTCCCGATGACGAGCATACGATGAGAGGCTAAACTCCATAGCCGTTAGCGGAGGATCTACGGCTATGTGTTACTTTACTTGAATTTCAATATATGTTTTGATGTATTTGCGTTGATTGAAATACTCTATGTGTATTTAAATGATAAGCATTCAATTATGACTATGATTGTATGTTTTGATTGGTAAAAGCAAGATAGTACATAGGGCATTATTATTTGTGCCGAGTCCAGTAGCTTAGGGATTAAGACAAGTAATGAATATTGCATGTGCTATGCAAAGAGTTATTGGTTAAATCTTTTATGATTAATCTCACAGCGCAATTATTGATGTCTATGTGATTGTTGCATGAAATTCGAGTGGGTAATAGCTTATGTCGTAGTGATTCCGTAAATGGTTATCTTTACTTGATTTGTTAATCGATCTGCCAGTTGTTTACGATTAATTTAGTTATAATATAGACATAATCATTATTCTAAACAATTCAATCATTTACAACTTTAACGCTAAGAAACTAGCTAATTAACCCTAATTACATACGCATTCGCTGTGAATTCGACCCTTACTTCACTACGCTAAAAAGTTGGATCTATGGTTATTTCTACAGACCACATTTGGCGCCGCTGCCTGGGAGTGGTAACGCTAGTTAGGGCTAGAAGTTAGTTTTGACCTTAGTTTTAAGTTTTAAGTACTTTTAGTTTAATTAATTTATTCGTTAATTATTATTATTATTAAAATTCACAAAAAAACATAAAAATTCAAAAAGGTAATTGCAGTCCTCTACTTTACCACCAAAAATATATGATTAGTTTAATTATTTAATTTAATTTAAAAGTTTTTAATAGTGTATGCTTACACGTCGATCGGCCAAAGGATTTCTGCTACGATTCGAACCCGAAATCGAAAAAGTAGCTAATTCTAACAGAAAGACTGTCAGCATTCAAAAACAACAAGAATTAATCACTGAGAATTCAAACGAACAAGAGGAACAAATTCCCACTTTAGAAATTCCTAATTTAGAAGGTCTTCTGATTTCGTCACGAAATCGTGAACAAGAACAACCTGAGCGAATAGCCGCTAGGATGGGTGAACACGCTAGACATACGGTTGAGTCACATTACCGCCCTGGTGATGTGCCCGACCCGTCTCCGATCCATTATCCTGAAAATGAGAACGAACCCCAAGTTCGTCCTCAGATATTTCAATCCGATCTTCCAAGGGATGCCAAGTGAGGAGCCTTATGAACATTTAGCTGAGTTCATGGCTATTTGTAAAGCAAACAATGTTCGAGGTATAACCACCGACGGTTTAAAACTTCGATTATTTCCTTTCTTGTGGAAAGAGAAAGCGAAAAAATTGGTTTGTATCGCTACCGACCAATAGGATTACGACATGGGATCAAATGAAGAGAGAATTTCTGAACGAATATTATCACGTTAGTAAAACCACCGAAAAAAGAACAGAAATCATCAGATCTAAACAAAAACCCGGTGAACAATTCTACAAAACTTTTGATCGTATGAATGAGCTATTGAGAGCTTGTCCACATCAACTGAAGAAGGTTTCAGTTCAAACCCTAATATGTCTGTTAACTGTGTCACATGTGGTGATCCATCTCATCACTCCGAAGCATGTCCTCAGGTGCAATCCACTAAGGAATTCGCAAATAAAGTTTAGGGTTTTAGAGCGCATAGGGAAAGGGATAACCCATTTTCGGATACTTATAATCCGGGATGGAGAAATCTTCCTAACTTCCGATGGAAGAATGATCAGCCTACTGATCATCAATCCAAACCTAGATATGACCCACCAAAAACAGACTATCAATATGGTTCTACTTCTGCAGCTAAAGATGAGCGATATTATAAGTCAAACCAATGTGATCAACTACAATTCCAAGTGGAAACGAATATGACTTCTTTGCAATTCTCTGAATTTGAAAAATTTATAAAAAAACAATGAGCTATTAGTACTAAGACCATAGAGATCCTGAGTCGTCAGATGGGTCAGATAGCCGAGTCACTCACAAGACGTGAAGAGGGGAAGCTTCCTAGCAATACTATCCCTAATCCTTCACATGATTATCATAGTAAAGATAAGAAACATGAAGTAAATGAGGTATCAAAGGTAACCTTTTTGAGAAGTGGTAGAGAGGTAGATAATAAGATTGAGATGCCTAAGGAGCAAGAGGCAGAAGAAGATACCGACACCGAAGTCGTGTATGAAGAAAAAGAAGATCCACGGAAGGTGATTCCTAAGAAAGTAACTTTTAAGGAACCAATTAAAGTAGATATTCCAACTCCTAAAGTTGGGGAGCCAGTTAAGGATCAGGACACCTCAGTTCCTCCTCTTAATCCGGCTGCTTTAGAGAATCCTAAATCTTCTCCTTATGGTAAAAGAGGCCCACAACTAGAGGCTCTGTGAGATTTGTTTAATCAAGGTAAGATTAATATTCCCTTGATCAAGGATATTTAGCAAGTTCCCTCTTATGCCAAATTTCTAAAAGATCTCAGCACACAAAAGAGAAAGTTCAAGGTCTCGCTCCCTAAGTAGATCAATTTAGCAGAACAATTAAGTGCAGTGGTTTCAAGTTCTTTGCCTCCTAAGCTTAAAGATCCAGGATCATCCTTGATTCCAGTGACTATAGGTAATGTGCAGATTAAAAAGTAACTACTTGATCTTGGAGCTAGTGTTAATATATTGCCTAAAACTATGTTTGACAAACATAATCTAGGTCAGTTACAGACAACTGACAAAATCTTGGAATTAGCAAATCGGTCAATCAAATGCCCAAGGGGTATTCTCTCAGATGTCCTAGTTAAAGTTGAAGATTTTTCTCATCCAGTTGATTTCTTGGTCCTGGATACTGAGAGTTCAATAGGAGATAATCAACCAACTATTATTCTAGGCAGATCTTTCGTAGCCACAATTAATGCTCAAACTAATTCTATGACGGGAACCTTAGATATTGCATTTGGTAACCGCAAGCTGAGATTGAATGTGTTTAATGCTTCAAATGCAGCTGCCATTAATTCAGAGTGTTATCTGATTGATATGGTGAACGAACTTGCACACCAGCATGGCTCATTAATTAATACCAAAGACACCACTGAGTTGTTCTTTGCTGAACATGATTTACACAAAATGAATTCTATTGAGTGTGATAATTTAGAGGTAGTCATGGAATCCACATTAGAAGTGAAACAACCACCGTGGACCCATAGGACTGAAAAGTTACCTACTGATTTACCCCAATCAGCAAAACCTACGATTAGACAACCACCTGCTCTAGAATTGAAGGAGCTACTGTTTCATTTAAAGTATGCCTTTTCAGGTCAGACTGACACTTTACAGGTCATAATTTCATCAGATCTGACCAAAGAAAAAAAAAAGCTATACTGCAAGTATTAGTAAAATATAAAGAAGCAATAGGATGGACTATAGCTGATTTAAAAGGAATCAGAACCACTTTATGTATGCACCGAATCATTACTGATCCAGAAGCAAAACCAGCACAGGATGCACAAAGGAGACTGAATCCTAATCTAAGGGAAGTAGTTAAAAAAGAGGTGTTAAAATGGTTGGACGCTGGGATCATATATCCCATATCCAATAGCAAAGGGGTTAGTCCAACCCAAACTGTACCTAAAAAGTCTGGGATTACAGTGATTGACACTAAAGATAGTGGAAAAATAACTACTCGTCCTATAACCGGTTGGAGAGTATGCATTGATTACATGAAACTCAACTTTGCTACTTCTAAGGATCATTTTCCACTACCATTTATAGATCAAATAGTAAAAATGTTAGCAGGACAGAAGTTCTATTGTTTCCTCGATTGCTACCCTGGTTATAATGAAATTCCAATCCATCCAGAGGATCAAGAGAAAACAACATTTACTTGTCCATATGGCACCTTTGACTACCGAAGGATGCCGTAAGGTCTATGTAATGCGCCCGCCACATTTCAACGTTGTATGATGGCTATCTTTTCAGATATGGTGGGTGGTTCTCTGAGATATTTATGGATGATTTTTCCATATTCGATAAAACATTCGAAGATTGTCTAGGATATTTAGAGAAGGTCGTTAAGAGATGCACCGAAACCAATTTAGTATTGAGTTGGGAGAAAAGCCACTTCATGGTAAAAGAAGGGTAGTTTTAGGTCACATCGTGTCTGTAAAAGGCATGGAAGTAGATAGAGCGATAGTTCAACTAATTTGTTCACTTCCACCTCCCACCAATGTGAAGGGAATAAGATCATTTCTAGGCCATGCTAGTTTCTATCGGCATTTTTATCAAGGATTTTAGTGAAATCTCCAGGCCACTATGCAATCTTATATTAAAAGATGTTGAGTTTAATTTTGATGAAGCTTGCAGCAATCTCTAGATTGGTCTCAACCCTTTGAGATCATGTCTGATGCGAGTGACTATGCAGTTGGTGTTGTATTAGGCCAAAGGTTTGAGAAAAAGCCAGTAGTTATTTACTAGCAAGTAAAACCTTTAACGAGGCACAATTCAATTAAACAACTACGGAAAAGGAATTATTAGTCGTAGTGTTTGCCCTAGATAAATTCAGATCATATATTTGGGGGGCAAAAGTAAATGTGTACTCAGTCCATAGTGCTTTAAGGCATTTGTTAGCAAAGAAGGATGGCAAACCACGGTTAATTCGGTGGATTCTTCTTTTGCAAGAGTTTAATTTAGAAATTAAGGATAAGAAAGGCACAGAAAATGTAGTTGCCGATCACTTATCAAGGCTCCAATTAATCACAACAGATTCTACTAATCAAAGCAGGGAAGGAGTCCCTGATGAACAATTACTATCAGTATCCAAAATTCCCTGGTTTGCGAACCTAGTTAATTATTTTGTATCAGGGAGATTGCCGGAGCATTGGAACTCACAACAAAGAATATTTTTACGCTCAAGCAAGGAAATATATTTAGGATGAGCCCGACTTATCTAACATAGGAGCAGATCAAATCATGAGACAATGTGTCCCTAATTATGAAGATGAAGATATTCTTAAACACTGCCATACATATGCATGCGGTGGCCATTTTAGTGAAAAGAAAACTGGCCATTGGATATTGCAGTGTGGGTTTTTCTGGCCCATAATCTTCAAAGATGCCTATGAATTCGTTAAGGGATGTTTAAGATGTCAGCAAACTAGTGGCATCACGAGAAAGGATGAAATGACAATGACCCCAATTCTAATTGTCGAGATATTCGATGTATGGGGTATTGATTTTATGGGACCCTTCCCTAAATCATTTGGATATCAATACATCTTGGTTGCGGTAGATTATGTTTCCAAATGGGTGGAAGCAGAAGCTACACTAACCAATGATAACTGGGTTGTGTGCAAATTTGCTAAAAGAAATATTTTTTCACGACACGGTATCCCGAGGGCTATCATTAGTGATGGAGGGTCACATTTTAAGAATCAACATTTTGCTAAACTCCTTAAGGAATACGCAGTTAGTCATAGAATAGCAACGCCTTATAATCTCCAAACCAGCGGACAAGTCAAGATTTCTAAGGGAGAAATTCAAGAGAATCCTCGAAAAAACAGTAAAACCTGATCGTAAGGATTTGTCACAAAAACTAGAGGATGCTCTGTGGGCATAATGGACCGCATTTAAAACACCAATCGGTATGTCCCCATATAGACTTGTATACTGTAACCTTTTCCATCTTCCAGTGGAACTGGAACTCCGAGCTCTTTGGGCAATTAAAAATACTAATTTTAATTTGCACGATGCCAGTGTTTATAGGAAATTCCAATTAAATGAATTGGAAGAAATTTGTAGAGAAGCCTACGAAAGCGCAAAAATTTATAAAGAGGAGACCAAAGTCTTCCATGATAGACTTCTTAAAAATAAAATATTTACTAAGGAAACCAAGTCTCGTTGTTTAACGCAATACTTAAAATGTTTCCTTGTAAATTAAAAAGTAAATGGACATGTCCATATATTATAACTGAAGTCTACCCACACGGTGCGGTAGAACCATTCAAAGTCAATGGACATAGACTTAAATTATATGTTCAATGGACCACCAATAATATGCTAGTCTCTGAACTCATCAGACTAGAAAACCCAAAAGTAAATTAATTAGTATAGGAGCAATACCTCTAGCTGAAGACGTAAAACTTAGCGCTTGCTGGGAGGCAACCCAGAGTACTTTGATTATTTGATTTTATTTGTTTTCAGTGTGTTTAATTTGTGTGTACCCAACTAAGTTGCGGAGGATTTTTCTTCCTAGACTCAATTGCTTTTAGGTTTAAATTAAATTTTAGGTTTACACTAAATTTTAGGTTTTAAGATTAAGTATTAGGAGCCCCACATCAGAAATTAGAATTTTAAGCAAGCATACCAAATTATTTTAGCCCGATTTAATAAGCGTAAGTTAGGGAGAGTACCCGTAAAAATTTTTAAAAATTAAAGAAATGGGTTTACAGAGATCAGCACGCGCCCCAGATCAAAAATCCGGATGCCCGGGCGCAGGGCTACGCCCGGCCCATGCCACAACGCGCTGAAAATCTTATAAAAACAGTGCCCTACGCCCTAAACGACATAAACCCTAAAAATCGACTCTAGAGCGGCCATTTGCGATTTTATAAGCCTAAAACCTCACAAAAAAACGTCTGTTTTACGTCAAATCTTCAATTTAACGCTACTCTTTTGCAAGAATTAGCAAGGTATGCTCCTTTTAACGCCCTATTTTAGTTTTTGCGCGTTTTAGTTGATTTAGATCATGCATGGGCCGAAAACTTTTTGGGGATTGCACTATTTTCATAAAAAGGGTTAATAATAGTTTTATATATTTAATTTAATTAATAATATTTATGCAAAAGTTTAAAAACTTCTAGTTTTGCAAATATATTTTATTTTATATTTTAAAAAAGTGTGGTCTACGAGTTATTTTTAATTGTTGAATCTAAAGATTATTAAATCATGCATTTATAGGATTAGATTTGGCTCACAATTGGCGGTGAGAATTAGGTTAGTTCATTAAAACAAAAAATGGGTTCTCATTATTCATGCATAATTATTTACAAAACCCAATTTTAATTCCTTAATTCTCCGTTTAATTGTATATGTCGAACCAATATCATGTTAATGGTAATCGACCCGTTATTACCCATTTTTCCCATACCCCTAGGACGAAAACAATTGACATTAGGAAGATCCGCTTTGAGAAACCCCTCGACGCGGAATTTCCCGTAGTCACTCCAAATACAAACAAGGGCAAACACCCTAGGTTTCACATTGAGAGGACCTTAAAAGAACCCGAATTTGAGGGTTATGAAATGTTAGAGTGTTTTGAGAGGTTAGGATGGACTAGAGCTATACAATGGGAACTCCCATATATCCACATTAGTCTTATCCAACAGTGGTTCGCTAGTGTACGGAAAACAGACGGGTATGAGGACCACGACTTTGAGCTCACGGGAATAGTCGAAAATAAGAAGGTGACTGTCTCTAGGAAGATCCTTTGTGACGAATTTGGTATAGATGGAGATATTCCAAGACCTAGGAATTCTGGTCATCTTTGGACCTTCAGGGGGTAGAGTGAGAAAGATTGGTGGATGGTTTAAGAAATGGGATGTGATGATAGCCACATTATTTGGGATGTCGATGGAGGAGGCGAGAGAGTATGTCCACTTTAATAGGGGGGATTAATGTCCACTTGCTAAGGTGCTGTGGAAGTTTGTTATATTTAACTTACTTCCAAGACATCAAGATACTACTGCCGTTAGACCCCAGGAGGTACTGTTAGTGCATGCTTTAATGACTGGATACCCAACCATAACTTTAGGGTACATAATAATGGAAAATTTGTGGGAGTGTAGTGTCACAGGTCAAGGGATGAATTATCCGCACTACCGTATGTTAACCGAATTATTTATTATTGAGAAAGCGGTGTCGGAACAATTGTCGATTAAGTACGTTAACCCCAATGAGATCTGGTTTACGAAACTTATGATGTTAGGGCTAGTTTTCGAGAGAAACCATTTAGGTTACCAAATCCGTTGCCTTAAAACCTCAAAAGTAACCATGATCCCATTCATTGCCCCCGACTACTCGGAAGAGAAGCGGAACAAGAAAGGGAAAGCTAGAATGGAGGTGGACGATGATGAGGATGAGAGGCCATGGAAAAGAATGACAATCGAAGACTTGCTGAGATCTCAAATCAATATTCTGAAAGATGTCATGGGTAGTATACTGAACGCGAACAAAGACTTGGCGCAGAATATTGAGAAGTTGCAAGAGGAGCAAAAGAAACATGAGAAGTTATTCCAAGTGCATTCGGATTGGCTCACAAACATCCAAATGACAGTGGGACAATTAGAAGAAGTTGTCATCCCTCCGAAACAGTTTTAATTAATTAATTATTGAATATGTTGTGGTTTTTGCGTGATAAAAATTAAGTTTTATATGGTTTGTTTAATTTCTGATGTGGTGTGATCTCAAAATTGTAATCGTACTTTACTTTATTTGGTTGTTTGTTTTTAATTATTAAGTGTGATTTGATATTTTTATTTTATTTTAATGATGAAATTTGAATTTTATTTTATTTTGAATTAATTACAACTTATTTTAGAGAAAGGAATGTGTACCGATTTAGTTTTAATTTTTAAGTGATTATAGTGCTCAAATGTGACGAGGACGTCACAAAGTTCTATGTTCGGGAGGGTAGTGTTCTAAAAATGATTAATTAATTAATTGTTTTGCCCCCACAAAACATTTTTCAACCACATTTTTAATTACAAATGAGAAGCATATGCTGCCCCGCGTACCAAAAACCAGTAAAAAAATCAACTTTTCAGAAGCTTGGGCGCAGGGGGCGGGGGGGCGCAGGGCTACGCCCCATCGAGGTTAAATTGCAAATTTCGGCCTCCTTCTTCACTTTTCACAAACCCTAAACTCTTCCTTGTGGGTATTTTCATCCACTTTGAATGTTTTTGGGTAAAGAAATGGGTAACACGAAAAGCTAGATTTTTATCATTTTAAGTCTCCAATCTTCAATGTTAGTGTTTTTATTGAGTAAATGCAACTTATTTCATACTTTTTTTAGCAAAATGAAAGCTTGAGCTTCATGGTAATCCATGGAGTTTTCATGGTGATTTTGACTTTTTAGAGTCAAAGTATATGGAATTGCATGATTTTAGTGATAACCTTGATACATAAATGATGAGATATATGTTAGTTGATATTTATAGCTTAATTTCCATGTTTAATTTCTAAGAAATAATTTGGTTTATAAATTTGATGGCCTAAATGTGCATATAATGTATGAATTATAAAGTTGGGTAATTAGCTAGAAATTAATTTTATGTGCTACATGGATTTTATTGATATATGATATATGTTTAGTGGTTAAAATAATGGCAAATTATAAACTATATATATGACATGTGTTAATTTGAGTGACAAAAGAACCTCCACTGTCCCTTGGATGAAAATAATGTGTGGGTTAGATCAAATGACAATAGAGTTATTAAATAGAACGTTTTATGCATCAAGGGCACATAATGAAATTCGCGAAGGGGTAAAACAGAAATTATGCAATCCTCATTTAACTGTTAATTACACTTCTAAAATTAACAAAAATAATACAAATTCAAATAAAATGATTAACATTCTGATGCATCGTTGTTGTTCATTTTTTGTGGTCATCATCTCCATCCATTATCTTCGTGTTCATCATCTTCGTATTTAACGTGATGCATCGTTCATCCAAAACCTTAATTTAATGTGATGCATCAACGTGTTCATCCAAAAACCTTAATTTAATGTGATTCATCGTTCATTCAAACATGAATCGTTCATTGTTCCAACAAACGTTTGTACCTTCCAAAATGCATCTCTTCATCAAAAATCCAAAATACACCTTAATTTAACGTGATGCATCGTTCATTCAAACATTAATCATTCATCGTTCCAACAAACATTCATACCTTCCAAAATCCATATCTTCATCAAAAAATCCAAAATACATATCTTCGTCATAAATTAAAAATATCCAAAATCCAAAATACATCTCTTCATCAAAATGCAAAATCCAAAATGCATATCTTCATCCAAAATGCATATCTTCCTCAAAATCCAAAACACATATCTTCATCATTTTTGTTCATTCAAACCTTTAAATCTTTCATCACCATGAAAATCAAACTATCTTTGTTCATTCAAACCACCATGTAAAACATTCAAACATTCGAACAACCATGAAAACCGTTTATTCAAAATCTTCAAACTACCATCGTTTATTATCCCCATTAAAGTCGAGAACCCACACCATGAAAAGAGAGGGCGGCCGAAAGAAGAAGAGAATGAGGAGGCCGAAAATAGAAGAGAGTGGTGGCGGCCGATAGAGTAAGCGATGGCGGTTAGGGGTTGGTGAGGGTGGTGGCCGAAAAGAGGAAGAGAAGGAGGTGGTCACAGCCGGAAAGAGGAAGAGAGGGTGGTGACCGATTTAGAGATGGAGAAATGGTGAGAAGAGAGAGACAAAGAGAAAGAGAGAAAGAGGGAGGAAAATATGGATAATAGTTAATGAGATGATTCTATTTCCTAATTTGCCACCTACTAATCTTAAAATAATATTATAAAATAAATAAAATTTGAATTATTTAGTATTACATTATTACCCTTTGGGCACCATTGGTAGCTAGTCTGATGCATAAAAGTTCTCGAGGTGCCCCGGTGCATAAAAGTTCTCAATTGAACCCCAATCTATATATATATATATATATATATATATATATATATATATATATATATATATATATATATATATATATATATATATATATATATATATATATATATGTGTGTGTGTGTGTGTATATATATATATATATATATATATAAGCATCTTTAAATTGAGCGTAATTGTGCAAAATGTAATTATAGGTTACATTATTTGATTTATCTCATACATAGTGGATTGGTTGATAAAATTGTAGATGTCACGAAGAACACGCCAACGATCTCTTCCCGTAAACGTACCCATAGATTGGACCCCAATTGGACCCCTAACATTTTATTGTCCCAACACCCCGAGGAAGTTAGGACACATTTATTTTTATATAAAAAAATACTCGAATAAGGTGTTAGTTAAAAAGAGAGTTAGGAGGGATGGCATTGAGAATTATGGGATTCCATACCTGTTTGACTTTTTCGGATGGAGAGTGTGTTCGATTTAGGCGGCCCATTGATCCATTAGGCCGATGTAGTGGAATGGATGTCTACCCTACGGAGGGAGACGGGGAGTTCAAATAACGACTTGAGACTGATAGGTACTGTCCACGGTAGGGACATGGCGATCTATGCACGAATCCTTCTCCAAATGTTTAATGCAGATACGGGGTAGGCAACGAAGGGTCTACCCAACGTGGGTACGAGTACACATCTTAGGCCCAGTTGGCCATTACCGACATGACTTGGTCGGGAGAGTGGATGGAGCAAGTGAGTAAAGTTTTTATCCCATCCTTCATGGAGGCAAAATCTTCCACTTCTTATAGCTGAAGGGCATTGACCCCGAGGTGCAAGGTGCTTCACAAAATTATTGTGAATAACATCTTGCCACATGATAGTGATCTGTGTAAGGTCAGGCATAAGGATATCACGGTTCTGTACGCCCTTCTGAAGGCGAAGTCCACGCTGTCCTTCGCATGGACAGTCATGAATGATATATGGGCAATGTACGATACCCGAGAGAGGACGATCATCCCCCACGGATGGTTGATCTCTAAATTTCTCAAAAGGATGGATGCACTTTCACCCGAGTCCCTTACATCTTCAGTTTCAGCGACGTACATTGCGGCCGCCATGTTCCCTACCTTGATTTCTAGGGAAGTTGATGAGGGTTTTGAGATATACGACAAAGAGACAAACCAGTCGTATATTGAGAGCTACACCGACGACGAGAGGAGAGAGAGAGAGAGATCAGAAGGCCGCTAATGAACCAGAGGTTCGGCACGAAGAGCCGAACTGAGGGGCGTCTACCTCGCATAGTCGAAGAAATGACGATGTTGATCTTAGCCACGTTATGAGGCAGTTAGATGATTTAGTGGTGGGTCAGGGTTAGTTCCGAGAGGACGTGACCTAGAGGCTAGATGAGATGAATGTGAGGTTGACCCATATATACGATAGGGTCGATTGTTTGCAAGAGCGAGTAGATATGATCCAGGATGGACAGAGGGCGCTGGCATATCAAAATGCCTACTACCCGCACAAGAATTGGGCATACTAGGAGGGAGATCGACATCACGAGGTCTCCGTAGCCAGTTTTCCATATCAGTCATCATCTGATAATGCCATGCCAAACTACAAGTCCTATGACCATGCCATAGACACTTATCAGCGCTATCCGGGGCATGGCAGGCAGGATTTGCCAGATCAGATCCCTATCCACCTATTCCTGCCTCCACCACAAGATCCCGCAGATCACGGTCCTTATGGAGACTTCTTCAGCAGCGTCTTCGACCCTCCTCCTCCTCCTTTTTGATTATCGGGTACCATCTTTCCTTGTTCTCTGTTCTTTATTTTCTATACTTTTATTTTATTTCTGTAATGCATTTAATTTCTTTATCGTTAGTTTTGTTTATTTTTAGTGTTTGTCGAGTCTTTATTTAGTTTGTAATGTTCATATAGTCTGTCTTATTTTCCCCAGCTTGAGTCTTGTTTGCCGATCAGGGCGTGGAACATGATGAAAAATAGAAAAATGCATGTACAAGGGAATTGGCTAGTGTTGATAGAGTATTCTATAATTAAGAAATGAGCCATAATAATAGTTAACATTTTTGTTATGTAAAGCAAATTCAAGTAGGTTAAAATATATTAGGGCTTAAATATAAGTAATGTGTCAAAAGATTTTGGAAAACTCATGCAATAAGGGGAAGAGCTTAATCACGATTTCTAGCCCCAAAAGCGGCTCGATTATAGTTTAGATGGTTCAGGAAATTAAGTCCTCTAGGGTACCACTCATGCCTAATCCCCTAAAGTGTATCAGCCGGCGTTAAACCAGGTTAGCAACTACGACCTAATCAGTATTTAATAGCCAGTTATAACCTAAACTGTGGTCCTTAGAAATTAATCAAAGTGATTAACAAGATTCATGAAGAAATTCAAATCAATTAGAATCAAATTCATCGGTGCGATGAATCGGCAAATCAATTAATCTGATCGATTTACGATATGATGGATTAATGCAACTAAGTACATAATTAAATTATGATTAGTGGCACTAATCATACACTAATACAATTACCTAACATTAATTATGCAAGACTAAAACAATTCATTAAAACAATGCATCCAAAAGTATTTATGAATTTACAAAAAAAAGGGAAATACAAAAATACAATTTTGAAACAATTTTATACAAAAAAAAACATTGAAATGCACCCATATAGGGCCAGCCATAGAGGGTACAAAAAGGAACTTGATATAATTTTTTTTACTCAACATATCAAAATCAAATCCTCTTTATTTCAATTCATCCAAGATTTACACTATTCTTCATCATTTCACCATCTTTTCAAGATCGAATTTTCCCTATAAATAGAGAACATTTCCATTCATTTTAATCACACCAAAACCTCTCTTTTCTCTCTTCAAAAACCGGCCATAGGTCTCCCAAAGCCAAAAACCCTTCAATTTTTGGAGTTCTTGAAGTATTTCAAGTGTTCTTCATATTTTGAAGTGTTCTTGGTGCAACTTTTGCAAGAGTTTCAACTTCTTCTCATTTGCATTCTTATAAAGCATCAAAGTAAGTAAATACTAACTTATTTCATCTTATATTTATGTTTATATAAGTCTTTCATAATATATATAGTCACCAACAACAACAAGTTTTATAAAAACTCAAGTTTATAAATCACTAGTTTTGTTTTTAAGTTGTTTTCTTCAAATGTGTTTATAAATATATAAACACATTATGTAGTGTAAATATTATGAAAACAAGTGATATATAGGTATTTTATAACTTTTATACAAGTAGTCTTTGAATAAACAACAAGAATCACTAGTTATTTCAAGTTTATGAACTACGGAATTTCGGCAGAAAAGTTGCATCGACTTTGAAAAATCATAACTAATTCATAACTTAACAAAATGAGTTAATTATTGTTTCAAACATTAGATCTATGTCTTAACTAAAAATCTGGAAGTTTTCATAATTTATTATGGGGTTTAGAACCCCCAGATATTATTTGGGAACCCGGAAGTTTGACAGCTCAAAAATGGCCTACATAGAATTTTCAACAAGCTTTTTCTCTAAGCTAAACACCTAGAAAAATGGTTGTTCTTGATTTTAAAAAGTTCTTTGTATATAGGAGTTTAATGTCCATGAAAACCAAAGCCTAATCATTTTGGAGCTTGGTCAAAAACAACCTCAAATTAGGCCGAAAAACCTTCGAAAAGCTGGAAAATTATATATATATATATATATGTGTGTGTGTGTATATATGTATATATATATATATATATATATATATATATATATATATATATATATATATATATATATATATATATATATATATATATATATATATATATATATATATATATATATATATATATATATATATATATATATATATATACATACATACATATTATCATATATGAGAGTTATTATGTCCGTATTATCACTTAGTACTCGATTAAACACATCCGGTGTATCAACCATCAAAGAATGTAAACTTTCAATTTACGCAAATATCTTGTCATCACACGCTCGTTGAGTCCTCATAGCCCTATTTTCATTATCCATTGGGGTGGAAATACATGCACTATTTTCAGATGGACATCAAAACTGTTTATTTTGTATATGTATTTTATGTGTGTATCCATCAGCCCTCAAATGATGAACCGTTAAATGCATTTATTTGCAAGCGCGAATATATTGTGGATAGATCTATCGGGAGTCATGTCCCCCATTCGGGTTAGTCTTAATCGGCTACCGGCGGGATGCATATATATTCAACACACGGTATTACGTATGAGAATACTGCACATGTCAAACTCATTTAATTAAGCTTCGGTTACATGATGGTTTATGTAATACATACATGGAATTTATGCTTTATAAATTCAACTCATCTGATAATGTCCATACAATTGGTCTTTTCGCGTAAACCTATGAGCTCACCAACAATTTGTTGATGTATTTTAGCATGTATTTTCAGGTGATTAAGGAATGCGCATTTATCGGAAGCATTCCAAGGCTTCCGTTCATTTTGGAGTCGTATCATTTTCAAACTCGGAGATTTATTTGCATCTTTCCTGATAAACTAAATTGTGTATTTAAATCTGGGTATTTTAAGAACTACTTACGCTGTATTTTGGTTATGTAAAACAATATTTATATTTGAAGTTAAATCAATGTATTTTTGAAAATCGTCCATATAGTGGTCGTTCGTTAAGATTATAGTTACACTTCCGCGACGTCACGCTTCATTGCCAACCGAGGTAACGGGGTGTGACTAATTGGTATCAGAGCCATAGTTATAGTGAACTAGGTTGCATCAGTACCTAGACTATAACTGTTACAAAAACTAAACTTTTCTTCAAGAACTGTGAACACATATATGGACCCTGATGACAATAACATATCGAACAATACAGATATTATCCTCTTGACTCAGAGGATGAATTCTCACCCATGGAACAAGGAAGCCAAGGTGACACTGAGGTGTACTTTGGATCATGAACCCACCCAGACCCAGTCAATGATGATGTAATGGACTGTCAAAACACAAGGAGGGAAATTGTGGCCTTGCATTCTATTCAGAAACCATATTCCATCCTACATCCTATTCAGAAACCATCCCAATGGACCATTGAAGAAGTTCACCCTAGGAAAAAGGGTGTGACTGGCACAACGGGAGTCTATCCCGATACCTGCCCATCAGCCAAGCCCGCTGCAGTAGTGATGAACAAACATAAGACAGTGGGGATGGATGCCTCACACTATCCAAGAGTGGAGAAACGAGGAAGGGATCCAAAGCCAGTTTTAAGTTGGAACACCATCTTCCTCTTAAGTGCGACACTTACCCAGAAACCTATGTAACAAACGATGCCTCTGCTGGTGGCAAGGGCCGCCAGACACGACCTCCAATTTCGACAAAATTCACCAAGAGGTCGGTAGATCTTTGCAAGGATTAAGCAGGAGGCAATACAACCCACCAATAAACCTTGGGCCAACCAGAATACCCAGGCGATTCAACAAGACGGAATCGACGAATTGTGACATTGCCTAAAGCCTACAGTGCAGAACTAACCCAACGAGTTAACGCTCTGAAGTACGAGGAGGCATCTCATACTTAGTACCCTTCTACCAGTTTATAGTATATCTTTAGGTTTTTACTATCAGATGTACATAAGGCTTGAAAATTTATGGAAAAAATCCCGACCATATCATATACAAAGATTAAGTATCAAGAACTTTTATAAGGAATTAAGTTTTAACTACAACTCTGCGTAGGAGAAGATAAAGCTATGACTATCTGCCTAATAAATTTCAAACCCACAGACTTATCCTTTTACCCCATTAGATACCACTTGTGCATTTTACTATTTGATACTGGTGCTGATAGGAGCTTTATATCCACTAAGTTCAGTAAGCAGATAAATTCCATTCTGACACCATTAAGTGTCACCTATGCTATTGAGGTTGATGACAGTTTGACGCTTAAGACGAATAATATAAGTCAAGGATGCTACTTAGAGTTAGTAGGCCAACTCTTTGAAACAGACTTGATGCCCATCAAACTGGGATGTTTTGACGTGGTCATAGGCATGGATTGACTATCGAAAAATCGTGCGGAAATAGTGTGCAACAAGAAGACGGTTCATATACCTTTAGCCAATAAGAAGGTCCTTACTGTCCAAGGCAAAACAAGAAATACCAAAGTAAGCATCATCCCAAGTATTAGGACCCTGAAGTGTTGACAGAGAGGGAGCCAAAGGAAAAGCGGCTCGAAAATATTCTTATTATTTATGGTTATCCCAAAGTTTTTCCAGAACACATACCTGAAATCCCAACATCAAGGCAAGTCAAATTCAAAAATAGGCCAAGTATCAGGTGTTGCACCAGTGGCTCGAGCACCAGGCCGATTAGACCCATAAATATTGTAAGAATCGTCCAACCAACCGTAGGAGCTCTTAGATAAAAGGTTTGTCAAACCGAGTTCCTCGCTTTGGAGGAGCTTCAGTTTAGTTTATAAAGAAGAAGGATGGAACCTTCAGAATGTGCATCAATTACCGAGAGCTAAATAAACTAAGAGAGTCGATATCCGCTCACAAGGATCAATGACTTGTTTGACCAAACTCCAAGAATTAAGCTTCTATTCAAAGATCGACCTAAGGTCTGGTTGTCATCAGGTTAGGGTTTACAAGAAAGATAGTCCAAAGACAGCCTTCAGATTCCGTTACGGTCATCATAAATTCCTATTAATGCCATTTGAATTAACCAGTACCTCAACGGTATTCATGGACCTCATAAAGAAGGTGTGGAAACCTTATCTAGATAAATTCGTGATTGTATTCATGAATGACATCTTAATCTACTCACAAAACAAGGAGGAGCACGAGCAAACACTTAAGCCTGATTCTAGAGTTGGTGAAGAAAGAACAACTATATGCCAATCTTTCTAAGTTTGACTTTTGGCTAGGATAGGTAACATTTCTCGGGCACGTGATCAATAGTAAAGGGATCCAATTTGAGCCCTCAAAGATCGAGGCTATCATGAATTGGTCAACCCTTAGAACCCCCATAGAGATACGACAGTCCTTAAGACTCGCCACTTATTATAGGCAATGATTAAAAATTTCTCAAGGATCACCGGAGCTCTAACAGAACTAACTTGAAAAGACATTAAGTATGATTGGGGCAAGGATCAGGAGACATCATATCAGTTATTAAAGCACAAACTGTGCAGCGCGCTTATTTTATCCAAGAGAAGCAAGAAATTTGTAGATTACTGTGACGCTTCACACAATGGGTTGATATAGAAAGATGGGGTCATAGCTTATACTTTATGAAAACTTAAGGTTCACTAGGTGAATGACACAACGCATGATCTAGATCTTGGAGCAATAGTCTTTATCTTTAAGACTTGGAGACATTACTTGTACGGTAACAAGTGTAATACACTCACAGACCATAAGGGCCTCCAACACATTTTGAACCAGAAAGAGTCGGATATGAAGTAGTGGCATTGGATGAAGCTAATAAGTGATTGCAATTGTGAAAAAATCGTTATCACCTGAGGAAAACTAATGTGGTTGCAGACGCTCAGAGCCGAAAGGAACGAGCTAAGCCGTTAAGAGTACAAGCCCTAGTTATAACCATTCAACCAAACCTTCCTTCTTTAGTTCATGATGCACAAGTAGAAGTTGTTAAGGAGGAAAATATGAAAAATGAAGCCCTGCACGGAATGGATAAATAGTTTGGGATAACGGCCAATGGAAATCGATACTTCATGAATAGAGTCTAGTTACCCTGTTTTAGTGGAGTAAGAAAGCCGATTTTAGATGACGGACATGAATCAAGATTTGTCGTCCGCCCCAGATCCGATAAATTGTATCATGACCTCAAGGAGCTAAACTGGTGGCCTAACATGAAGGCTGGCGTTGCCACATATGTCAACAAATTCCTAACACGCTCCAAAGTTACACTACTACAAAATGAGCCTATTGCAATCTTTTCATAGCAACTTTTATATGATTAGTTGCATTCGATTCTAAAGCAAGTTAAAAAAAAAATAAAGGTTGCATTATAAGATCTAATGCAACTTTTATATTAAAAGGTTACATATTTGATTGAAAATGGCAACATTTTTAAGAAAGGTTACATATATTATAGGTTAAAAGTAACCTTTATTTTAAAAGGTTGCATATGTCTAAAGTAAATGCAACTTTTTTTCAAAAAGTTACATCTAAAATGTTATTGTAATTTTATTTTTTTATGTTTTCTATAAAATAAAATATATAACTTTTTACATTGTCAACCTTTTTATTTGATTAATAAATCTATTTAATCTAAATATTATAATTATTTTATTTATATATAATCTATTTAATCTAAATATTATAATTATTTTATTTAAGAAAAATTTTAACTTTTAAAAAAGGTGAAAGGGTTTCTGTCTAACATTTTAAACAAGATTTAAGATTGATGAAAAGATAATAAAAAAAAAAAAGACAGAAAGCTTTACCGCCAAGTAGACGATCGGCCTGTTCGACTCCCTCAAACCCGTTCAACTCCCTCAAGCAACGTCCGTCATCATCGTCTCCCTCAAGCGTCGACTCCCGCCGGTGCTTTCTCAGGTATGTCGCCGGTGCTCTCCCCTAGTGTTAATATGTGATTTAAGTATGTGTGGTGTTCGTATATGTGTGACGTATGGCCAAAATCGCAAAACAGAGTAAAAAAAAAGATTAAATTGATGCGTAAATCCCATAGCAAACATAATTTCCAGCATCAATGATCCTTATTTAGTGTTTAATTAGACTTTTTGTTGATGAATTTGGTGCTGAATTTACAGCATGGACCGAAGGTCAGGGAGACATAAGTCTCGGACCTGACCATGGCTTTTCTTGGTGTGCTTGCTAAGCCTTGAGTTTTTAATTGGTGTTTTAATTGTGAAAAGGCTGGGAAAATGCTTGCTAAGCCTTATGTATATAAATCATGATTCTTAAAATAGAGTCTGGTCATTTATTTAAAAATTGTCAGTGTTAAGCAAAGAATTCAATCTGGAACATGGCTCATGACCACTAGCTAGTAGTCTATAGTTTACTTGAAAAACAAAATTTGGAACAAGGCTTATAGTTGTGTCTGCCTAAGGCTCTTTCCTGGCTAGTTTGGATCAATTTCACATTAATCAATTGATAATTAAATCCAATCTGCATCTATATATAGTCTATAAACCCAAATTATGACCACGAAACCAGGCCAAACCAATTACAAACACTTTAAAGTTCAGTTATCTGTTTATATTTATAGTCTCTATAACTAATGAAGTAATGATTATTAAAATAAGGACTGATCATACATTACTATGTTTTGAACACGGCTCTTGGCTACCGGCTAATAATCTCTGATTTAGTTTAAAAAAACATAATCATGGCTAATGGGAAATAGCATTACATTACAAAAAACCATTAAGAAGACCAAATCTGATTTATTAAAAGCAACAAAACAGGAGAAAATGGTACCATTATAATAACAAGTCTGCTAGCTGCTGTTTGGTTTTTAATAATGAGCTGTTGGTTACCAGTTCTGATTTATTAAAAGCATACCTTCCACTTCGATACTAGCTGAGCCATTTAGTTGAGAAGATGGTTCACGATCTGTTTCAATCGAGGGCATACCCAAGTGACCGATTGCTTCAGCATGATGATCCTCATCATGCTGCTCCCCTTCAATTCCATTGTGATTTTGAGAATTACCGTTTTCCTCAGTTTCGGTATCATCCTCTATAGAGATCATACGCAGCCTCTTACGTTTACCCATCCTGTTCTAGAAATGTATACGTCATGAGCTAATAAATATTTATAAATTGAAAAAGATCACAATCGAAGATATATTCATATATTTCAAAAATACCCATATAAAATATAAACTAGATTAATGACTACAAGACATAGCAATAAGAATCCAACAATGTGAAAAAGTAAACTACGTCTTGAAGTTTTTGATGAGTAATTATATCTCCACAAGTTTTTATATATTTTCATATACAAATTATCATCAAACGCAAATGAGATGGTTTTCATATTTAATTGTTTATGCCAACAATAATAATGAATGAGATGGTTTTTGAAACATTTAATTGACTTGATTAGCCATGCAGCTTATGCTTGGTTATTCACTTAATTATATGTCATGTAGTCGAAAGCTTTTATAGTTGTGCTATGGACTACATGATGGGCGTACATGTAATTGAAAGGCACCTGACAGCATTTGATGAGATTGTTGGTGAACTGTTAAAACCAGGAGGTTATCTCAAAGTAATAGACTTGGGGTTGGAAGGTGAATGAACAATATTTGGAGCTTCAATTGAAGATTTTTCTTTCTAGAGTGTTGTTTGAAAAAAAAGAGGCATGGAGCCAGTATGAATGAAGCATGAAACAGAATTCATTGCTGATTTGCAAACTTTAGAAAATGTGGCAACAACAATATAAATTCAAATGTGTAAATGTGCAGCATTTAAATGTAAATATGTGTGTATTCTGTTGTGTCCTTGACAATACACATATTAGGGGTGCGTTTTATGGTAAATATGTGCAGAAGTATAGAAACAACAGTAGCTTACTAAGGGGTCAATATGTGCAGCAATATAGAAACAACAGTAGCTTACTAGGGGTGCGTTTTATGGTAAAAACAGAAAACCAGCAGCAACAATACGCTTACACATGTGTGTGTCTATTCATGTGTATGTCCATGTATTTGCATCTCATTCGTGTGTACATATTCATATAGAAATAACAGTAGGAACATGTGTGTTTGATGTGTCTTTGACCCGAGACACATAGTCTTGGGGTGTTTCTATAGTATAACAGCAGCTGCAACAGATTATATATATGTGTGTCTATGTTGTCAAAATTAAACAGCAGCAATTACATAAGATTTGGTGGTGAGGAGTGGTCTTGGTTATTTCTATTAGGCTAGGTTTACAACTAGTGTTTTCATATCTTAATTATTCCATAAGCTAATTAGGAGGTTTGACAATCTAATAGTGAAAATGAGCAACAATAGAACACAAAACAAACTACTACTATAGAAGAAATATTTATTAGAAAATGCACAATATATCATCTTCTAATATGCACATAAGATATCAAATCAGAAGATAACCACCAACAGAGACCCTCAAAAACCATCAATATTTCTCATAGACATTTCATCAAACACATAATGTGTGTGCCACTAAATGGCTATTTTTTTGTAGTGTCATTTATGTTTCTGATTTTATTTTTAAAACATGGATTTAAGCATTAAGAATGCTTACAGAATCGATTGAACAACAAATATAAACATGCATGCACTTAAATAGGAATGTGTAAAGCACTAAAATTACCTTGATTTCTTTTTGATTGTAGCTTGATGTCTTGCTTTGAAGTATATCTTCGATTCTTGAATTTTTTTTTTTTTTGCGACTTTAATGAATTCTTGATGAAAACATGTATATAAGTAGTTAGGTGTGTTATGTACTTGTATGATGTATAACTAGCTAGGATTGATGAGATTGACCATAAGCAACACTACGTTCCACATCCCATGTTGCATATGTTTATTACTATAGTTTAATCTTGCTATAAAACTCCAGGATATCAGACACATGGAAAATGTTAGAGATTGGATGTATTTACCTAGAAGGTTACCAGAATTTGAAAGTGGAGTTATTGAATTTCTTAATGCTTCATTTCCTAAGGCATCAAAGGGAGGTCAAATTTATTGTCGTTGTAAAAGGTGCAAAAACCGCTATTGGTATCGAAGAAATGAAGTATTCGATCATTTAAAAGGCCATGGATTTGTAGACAACTACTATGTATGGGTTTTTCATGGAGAAAGACCCTCACAAGAAAGATCGAATTTCGGCACTGATGATAATGAAGCAGATATGCATGACCATTTTAATGAGTTATTGCATGATAGGTTTAGAGATACCATAGAGGAAACAAGTACAGTGAATGAAGGCTTAAATGAAGAGGCTAAAAAGTTTTGTAGTCCGGTGGAAGACGGAAAGCAAGAGTTGTACCGTGGGTGCAAAAGCTTTTCGAAGTTATCTTTCATCATAAGACTTTTCTTGTACAAGACACTCCATGGGCTTAGTAACGTGGCATTTGATGATCTCTTGCAACTTCTAAAAGAGATGATTCCAGTGGCAAAACTTCCAGCTAGTTTTACAAAAGCTAAAAATATTGTAAGAGATTTGGGGCTTGATTATAAGAAGATTCTTGCATGTCCAAATGATTGCATGCTATATTGGAAAGAGTATGAATATGATGATACGTGCCACATTTGCCACACCTCTAAGTGGAAACAAATAATAGAGAAACAAGGGAGCAAACATAAGAACGAACACTCTAAAAAATCCTCAAATGTTCCAGCGAAGGTGGTGTGGCATTTCCCCTTAAAACCAAGGCTAAAAAGACTTTTTATGTGTTTAGAAACAAGTAAACATATGACATGGCATGATGAAGGACGTCCCAAAGATGGAAATCTACGACATCCTGCTGATGGGGAAAGTTGGAAGAAATTTGATTCTTTGTATCCTGATGTCACACCCCGCTAAAGCGGAAATACGAGATGTAACAGTGAATGTGATCATTGCATAAGTCTCAAGATTCATACCCTAATAAAATTGTTTCCAAAAGCAACCACCATACATCAATAGTAAATATGTTTAAAGATTACAACCCAAAAACATAAGTAATAGCCTTTGATTTGCAAATAAGTTAAAATCTTCATGAGCACACGACTTGAATGCAATCACGCTTCAACGTACCACTTACGATCACTTTCCTGAAAAGCATGTCATAAAAACGGGTCAACTATAAAATAGTTTGTGAGTTCACGGGTTTTGTATGAAATAAGCAATTTCAAAACGCAATGTATTTGCAATATGTCATGGTTGTTAAATGTTTGTCTTTGTAGCACATGGTAATGTTGTAGACAATGTATATGTAATGAGCCACTACTCAAACCTAGAATGTTGACTTGAATGCCACGATGTGAAATCACATAAATGTAAGTATGATAATTATGCACTCACCAGTACATAATGAGTGGGTGGTCAACCAAATATCGATATCCATAAGAATCATCCGGCTCATCAAAATGAGTTAACTGAGTAGTGTGTTTGTCGTGTGGACTTACATAATGTTTAGTTTGTCACTCATACAAGACTACAATTGTATCCGTACCAATGTGCCAAAATGAATGAACGAATGTATGAGTTCATATGTATCAAGTTTGGTAAGAACAACCATATTGCATAAAATGTATCACGCTTGTATAACAAGAGTTTGTTTGCCTTGCATAAACATGTTTGTATGTATGACAAGTTTGTATAACAAGTGTTTTCATGCATCGTAATCATGTTCGAATGTATAACAAGTTGGTATAACAAATGTTTGCATGCATTGTCATAAACGAGTTTGAAAGTGCATTAAGAGTTCAAATGAATAGTAACATGCTTTTCACCCCAAAACGTAATATAGTAAAAAGGGGCCGTGAATACTCACAATAGTCCAATGCGATTGAATCGAGCTTCGAATGTAATCACTAGTTACCTCCTAAGACACGCAAACGATTCTAGGTAAGTTCCTTGTCTAAATAGGCATGTTTAAGTCTAATTTCTAATAAATCTATTCAATTGCCAAATGTTATTAGAATTAACTATTTTGATTTTGATCCTTTGTTTGTAAAATAACATGTGATGATTTTAGTAACTTATAAGTAGAGCATCTATTATATAACCAATATGGATATAATAGAATAATTTGGATTTGTCTTACATTATAAGAAAAGGTGCAATGATTAATACATCTAAAGACAAAACAAGAATATTTACTTTTCTGGACAGATTTTTGGGTATACCTTAGAGATCTAAAAAGTTACCTTTTAGCCACTTTCTGGATCTGAAAATTATACAGGTTTTATTTCCATGTCTTATAGGTTTTGTATAATTATTTCAGAATTTATTAAGAAGATTTAGTATTTTTAAAAATTCGTACAAAAATATGTGTCCAGAAGGTTGTGCTGTCTGCACACCTTTCTTGTTTGGATAGTAGGAGGCTATAAACTTAATCATTTTGAATGCTTCCACTTGGGTTCAAAAGTTAACCCATAAAACTAGCTTCCAGAAAAAGAATCAACTAAATCTAAGCTTGCATGTGTGAGATATCGTGTTTTAAAATCAACCCAACTTTCTGTCCAGATTTATGATTGTGTATACTTGTTTTAAAAATTCGTGTAGAACAGAATACACATTATTTTTGAATGAGACCACTTGGGTTAGTTAGTTAACTCATAAACCTAAATTTCAGAAGAAGAATCACCCCATTTGGGTCAAGAATGAACAAGTTATGACCATTTGAAGATGGGTCATAATCTGCTCATAAATCTTCAAGCAAACAACATACAAGTTATTGACAAAACTTGATGTGCATGCTTATGAAACCGATTTTATTGATGATTAAACTCATGTTTTGAACATGCAACGGTGTTAGGTATCTTCAAAACACATTTACCCCATAAATAACTCAGAAGAGTATGGGATTTTTAGTGTTTGAACCATAAACCTACCATGCATGCCCATTCTTGAGCTTTTCAAGAGCTTTCTTGTTTCTTGACTTAGGTTTGATCATGGATTACCATCTTTTACAACATTTAACATGTGTTGATGGTTAATCTACAAACATCAAGTAACAAAATCGTCCTTGAAGAAAAATGAAAGAAAAAGTAGGAGAAATAACAAGAAAACTTGTAAAAAGATGAAGTTTGAGTATAGTGTTCATGCTAGATGCATGAACACATGTTTGTACATTTTGATTCACACTTGAAGAGTTCAAATGAAGGTGTTAATGGCTGAATTTTCTGCTGATTTTTGAGAGAAAAATCTGAGTTTTAGTGAGAGAAACAAGAGAGAGAATGAGTGGATAGAGAATGATGAAGAGATGGAGTGTTGAAGTGATTTTTATAGAAAAAATCACACCTTTACTTTTTCTTTTCTTTTTTTTTTGGCTGGACCTTAAAGGGTGAGATTCAGATTTATTTATTTATTTATTTTCTTATAAAGTTGTAAATATATGTATTTAAGAGTTGGTTGCTTGTTTGTGCATAAAGAGTCTAGTTTATGCTCATTTTCTTACTAGTTTGTGACATAAGTAACTTTTTAGCATGTGTAATTTATATTTATAAATTTTTTATGTTTCAAATTTATGTTTCTCTTATTTATTATTATTTATGTAAACTTTTATAAGTTTGTTGCTATTTTAGTTAAATTGGCACAATACGGATGTCTTTCTTCAAATCTTTGATTAACTTTGTTACTTATTTTTGCATTAATTACTAAGTGAATTCAACATTATGTGTCTTGGTATTTTGAATCATTATTAGCTTGTTATGTCTATCCATTAATTATATTTTCTGGCATTGTATGAAAATTATCAGAAAATTCTGCGCCGAAAGCAGAAAACTAAGCAAATTAACGAAATTTCTTAATTGTTTGCAACTTATGTTTCTATTTGTTAGGCACAAAAAGGCCTCAGTCAAACCTGTTCTACATCTGAGGGGGAGATTTATAATCAAACCTGTTGATGCATTTGAAGGTTGAATTTAAGGCCTGTTATATGCCTTATTGAAACCTGAAAATGATTTGCAATATCAGTCTAAAGCTTTTCTATATGTTGCATGTGTTGCAACTAAGACAGTTTGTCCAAGCTGCTCTGTCTGCTGAACAGGCTGGACATAAACTGTCTACGCTGCTCGACACTGTTGAGCAGCTGGGCAATTTTGTTTAAAGTGTTCTGTTTCGTGTGAACAGAACCTGTTCGTTGGACAGGCTAAACACTTTATGGAATATGTTTCCAAGTCATCATGTATTGTTTTTGACTACAAGATCAGTTTACAAAGTCGAAGACAAAGTGGAAAACAGAACTGCTCAGCCTGCCCACGCTGTTCTGTAACATGAAGACAAAAGGTTATTTGAAAAAGGGTGACAAACCTTTTTCTTATATCAAAATAGGCCTTTACAAGGAAGGAAGACGCAAAGTTGACATTCCTAAATTAGTTAAAGGCAATGCAACAGTAGACAAAGTAAAAAGACAAAAGTTATGCACATGTGAAGACAAGTCTGCTTTTCAGAAAAGTGCAGAAAAGGTTATGTTGTCTTTACAACAAGACTTCTCCTTTTTCATTCCGTCCAATGAAGATGTTTCTCTTAGATCCTCTAAGTGAGTATAAAAGGAAGCTTCTAAGGTCAGAAAGAAAAGTGAAAAAAGCTAAGTGCTGAAACCCAAGAGTGAACGTGCAAGTGTGATATTCATGCATGCAAGTCTTCTGTGTAAACAAGATCTGTGTGTCTAAGCTGTTTTAACATAAGCTGTTTCCATTTAAGTCTTGTAAACACAGTGAGTTGGCTTCTTA
>JAANYP010001635.1:0-26994 GCA_020465985.1 Centrapalus pauciflorus | reverse complement strand
ATCCGTTGAACTACGCGATGACTGCATCTCCTGGTGTCCTGTACCAGGAGATGGTATATGAGTTTTGGTACACCTGTGCTTACAACCCAGAAACCAAAGTCATCCAAGGTACTATTCTCAATGGGACTCAGACCATTGAGATTAGTTCTGATCTGCTCAGGGAGGTGCTACATCTACCAACTGCTGCAACTTACGATAAGCCCCAAGCCGAAAATGATCAAATGGGCAATCTGCTACGCTTCTGTGGTGTGGCAGAACCCAAAATAGGAGCGACACTATTCAGGAAGGACCTCTCTCCTACCTACAGTTATCTCTTCGCCTCAGTGGTGATGTGTTTTGGAAGCAAAGTTGGTTCATTTGACCAACTCAGCAGAGATGAAGTTCCTATCGCCCTACAATTCGTGGATGGGACTACCCTTGATATGGGTAAATGGATTTTTGTGAATTTGAGGAACCTGGTGCAGCAAGAGTCAAGACCAGCTGCTGTTCGATATCCCAGGTTTCTGAGCCTCATTTTCAAGCATGTATGTGGTGAGCATCTCTATAACTCTCAGCCTCTTCTTAAGACTGCTGCATTCCCAGTTATAGGGAATAGAGTTTTCTATACTCCAGTCCTGCAGAATGAGCCTCCTCTATCCACACCAATGAGGAGGCTGCTAGGTTTGGTGGAAGGACCCTCTACTGTGAGGGTGGATCCAGAAGCTGCTGCTCCCACCATGTCAAAATCCAAAGCCAGGTCCAAGCTTGTCAAAAGGACCCTGGCAACTGAAGCTGGGCCTGTGAAAAAGAAGGCCAAAACAGCTCAGTCTGAGTCTGTTCCTTTAGCCTCTGTGGCTGAGGAAGAGCAGACTCCTCACCCTGGTTCATTTGTTGAGCCTGAAGCCTCTGTGGCTGGTGCCTCTGTGGCACAAGAGACAATGGAACAGGCCAGCCCCACTGTTCCTAGCCCAGTCTCACATCCTGTCCAAACAGATCCTCTCCCTACTCCACAATCACCCACATCATCCATCCATTACCAACGCAAATCACTAGCTAAAAAGAAAACAGCCCACAAGACCACCTCCTCTGTTCCCTCTCAACAGGGTTCAGTTGACAAAGAAGCAACCCCAGCTGCCTCTCCTATTTTGGGAGAAGGTTCAGCTCATTTGGAGCCTGCTTCACTCCAATCTGAGTCTACCCAGAGTCAGCCTAGACCCTCTGGTTCCTCCCAACAGGAACCAGTTGTACAAACGGAGATACCCACATCAACTATCCCAGCCTCCCAACAGGCTGAGGATATTGAAAGACAGGAGTCCTCTCCACTCCATACTGTGTCCACACTGTTCCCCACTCATATCTCCTCACACCCTGAATCTGCACGAGGTGCCCACGCTGCTGATATAGACCAATCAGCAGCTCAGCCTCAAACTTCTGCTCCCCATGATACAGCTGTTCTACACCAACCAGCTGCTGAGGGACCAACAACCCAAGCTGATGAACCTCAGGGATCATACCATCCCTCTGGTGAGGCTGCTCCCTCCATGCAAATTCCATCAGCAGGTTTCACCACTGCTGATGTTGAAATGCATATCCCATCTCCCAATGATGAGCTGCCTTTAGACCAAGGCACTGCAGAGGGAACCACCACTGGTCTTCATGAGGGTATTGCAACACAAGAAGTATCTGAAAGGCCCCAAACATCATCCCCTTCTCCTGGTAATGCAGCTACAGCCGCTGCTGAAGGACCTCTTGATCCCTCCAACCTGGGTCGTCTTACTTTTGCCCAGGCTATGGAGCTTTTGTCCAAAGTCCCTCTTCCCTCTCCATCACATCCTCAAACACCAGCCTCATCATCATCTTCTCCATCTACCCACTCCAAACAATCCACCCAGACACCACCATCTCCCAAAGACCTGCCTTTGAAGGATCAGCTTTCTTTGCTGACCAACAAAGTTGGTTCTTTGGAAAACACCATGCACTCCCTACCATCCATCATCTCAGACTCTGTGTCTGAGCAGCTCAAAGGCTTCTTTGATATGTTCAAAGAATCCTTCCCAGTCACTCCCCAAACTGACAACTCTCCACAGCTGTTAGCACTCACTGCTCAGTTGCAAAATGTATCCAACTCTCTCTCTTCTATCCTCTCCTTACAACAGGACTCTGTGTCCTCTATGGCAGCCATTTCACAACAGTTGTCATCTCTCCTCACTTCTTGCCACACTACCCTTCCTAACACATTGGCCAGCCTGAACACTCTTATTGGCTCTCTATCAAATACTGTGTCCTCAGACCTTGCTGATGTGCAAGATACTCTTGAAGTCCATCTTGCACAGCTTCAAAGCCTGTTGTTCACAGCTTCTGATAGAGAAAACATTGTTAAGCTGACCACTCTTGCTGATTCCCACGCCTCTTCTCTTCAGGCCTGTCTTTCCCAGCTTGCAGAGGTTAAGGACAACCTGGCTTTCTTAATGACAAGCCTGGTTGGCCCCAAACCTGCTGCCAAAACTGCTGGTAAGCCTGCTGACTTTGTGTCTTCAGGCAGACCAGGTGTTGAAGGTGCTGTTCCATCTCCTTCAAAGGGGGAGAAGTCATCTGCCTCGAAGACTAAGTCTAAGGGGGAGAAAACCTCTTCTCCTAAGGAGAAAGCAGTACCTACAACTCCCACTGGTCAACCAGCAGGGACATCTACAGGTACAGCTGAAGGTGCCTCTCAAGCTGCTATGCCTACTCAGGCTGTCTCTCCAAACCCTGCTCAGTCTAAGGGGGAGGAAGTCATTCCTGAGGACAGGCCTAGCAGTAAAAGGAGGCACCTAATTCTAACTGAAGAAGAAGAAGAAGAGGAAATTCCTGAGGCTGCTGTCACTACAGCAGCAGCTAAAGGAAAAGAAAAAGCAGCCATTGATCAACAACAGCAGAAAGCGGCTGATCTTAAGTTTCACAAAGCCAGGGCTAAAGAGATGGGTCTTCCTATGCACAAGTACTTTGAGTTTAGAGAAGAACAGCTTCAAGCTCTGGAGGAATTGAGAAAAGAAGAAGAACCTGCTAAAGCTGCTAAATCTTTTGCACTCCAAGAAGCAAAGAAAATTAAAATGTCTACCTTGGAGGTGCAAAAGAAATTAATGGAAGCTGCTAAGGTATCAGCAGGAGAAAAGGAGGGAGAAAAAGCACAGGGTGCTCAGGTCTCTGTGACCAAGACTCAAGTACCCTCTGCCAGAGCCAAATTCCACTTTGACAACTTGGCTAGAAAGAAATTTCATGATGTTGCTACTAGAAGGCTTGCCAAGGAAGCGATTGTCAAAGCTGTTCCCATTTCAAGAAAAGGCACACAGTGGAAGCTTCAGATCACCAGGATGGGTGCAACAGGCCCTGAAATGGAATCCTACGATCACACTGATGTTGCAAAGATGGGATACAGGGAATGGGTGGAACTGGCAGTTGCCCTGAGCCAGTCTAAGTCAGAAACGGCTAAGACTATCAGGGCATACATCAAGAAGCTGATGGAGAGAGTAAGTGAGCTGGGCCTGATTCCAAAAGAAGTAAAAGAGGGTGTCTCTGTGACATACCCCAAAATAAAGGCTAGAAGGACAAAGAAGGATACAGAGATGGAGCTACTCCTTACGCTGATTGAACAAGGCGACTATGCCATTGAAATAAAAGGAGTTAATCATAGTCTGCCTAAAGGAATAGAGTTTGAGGATGGCAAGATTATTGAAGAACCTGAGCTGGGGGCATTATTTGTAGATCCCCTAACTCAGAAGAAGTGCTTCCAAAGAGCCTCAGAGCTGTACAAAGTTGATCTGAGACAACTTGCCGCCTTCAGACTTGCAGTTTCTTTCAGGCAGTCTAGCAAATGGAGAGCAGCCATCTGGGATCAGCTCAGAGGCTTCTATGAAAGAGGAGAGCTCAATGATCCCAAGTTCATTATTATCAGAAGTGAAATTGAAGAACTTGAGGATACAAGGGAAGAACTGGAAAAGATGGTTCAGGATCCTTCTCCATTGATATGAAGTCCATCTACCGTCTGGGTAGGTGAAGAATGGAAGTTGTCCATCAGTTGGACAGGCTTGCCATTATCTGCTCCCATCTCAAACAGTCCAAACATCTTGTACATTAGTTGTACATCCTGTACATTAGTTGTACATTATTACATAAGTTGTAATTTTTGCTTTTACATTAGTTGTAAAATACATTAGTACATTAGTTGTACTCTTGTAAGAACATGTGTTGTTCTAGTGTAATCAAGAATCAGTGTATATATAAACTGATCTTTTACTTTACTGTAATGTTGTAATTTCAATTCAGCAAAATGTACTGTAAAAATATATAGTGATTTTTGATAAGACCAGCTTGGACTGGTTATTGAAAATAGGGGGAGATTGTTAGGCACAAAAAGGTCTCAGTCAAACCTGTTCTACATCTGAGGGGAGATTTATAATCAAACCTGTTGATGCATTTGAAGGTTGAATTTAAGGCCTGTTATATGCCTTATTGAAACCTGAAAATGATTTGCAATATCAGTCTAAAGCTGTTCTATATGTTGCATGTGTTGCAACTAAGACAGTTTGTCCAAGCTGCTCTGTCTGCTGAACAGGCTGGACATAAACTGTCTACGTTGCTCTACACTGTTGAGCAGCTTGGGCAATTTTAAAGTGTTCTGTTCTTTGTGAACAGAACCTGTTCTTTGTGAACAGGCTAAACACTTTATGGAATATGTTTCCAAGTCATCATGTATTGTTTTTGACTACAAGATCAGTTTACAAATTTGAAGACAAAGTGGAAAACAGAACTGCTCAGCCTGCCCACGCTGTTCTGTAACATGAAGACAAAAGGTTATTTGAAAAAGGGTGACAGACCTTTTTCTTAAATCAAAATAGGCCTTTACAAGGAAAAAAAGACGCAAAGTTGACATTCCTAAATTAGTTAAAGGCAATGCAACAGTAGACAAAGTAAAAAGACAAATGTTCTGCACATGTGAAGACAAGTCTGCTTTTCAGAAAAGTGCAGAAAAGGTTATATTGTCTTTTCAACAAGACTTCTCCTTTTTCATTCCGTCCAATGAAGATGTTTCTCTTAGATCCTCTAAGTGAGTATAAAAGGAAGCTTCTAAGGTCAGAAAGAAGTGTGAAGAAAGCTAAGTGCTGAAACCCAAGAGTGAACGTGCAAGTGTGATATTCATGCATGCAAGTCTTCTGTATAAACCAGTATCTGTGTGTCTAAAGTGTTTTACATAAGCTGTTCCTTTAAGTCTTGTAAACACAGTGAGTGCTTCTTAGTGAGTGTATTCATTGTATACTAGTTTGAGTTTGTCTTAGACTAGTGAACATACTGTTGTATCTGTCATCTCAGCTTGAACTATTCCGCATTCAAGCTTGTTTGTAATTAACAAATTGTTGATAATACATACAAACATTGAGAAAAGAGTGTGTAGTTTTTTAAATTGATGTATTCACCCCCCCTCTACAGCTTATAACTATATACTTTGGAAACCTCTCGGGACCTACAGCTGATCCTACAAAGCTTACTCCCAAGAATGCAACATTCTTTTGGAAAGAAGAACAACAAGCAGCCTTTGATAATCTGAAGAAGTTACTAAGTGAAGCACCAGTATTAGCCCTGCCTGAAGGGAACGAGGACTTTGTTGTCTATACAGATGCATCAGGCATGGGTTTAGGAGTAGTGTTGATGCAAAGAGGAAATGTCATAGCATACGCTTCTAGACAGCTCAAGCCGCACGAGAAGGATTACTCTACTCATGATCTAGAGGTTACTGCTGTGACATTCGCTCTCAAACTTTGGAGGCATTACTTGTATGGAACCAAGTGTCAACTCTACACCGACCATAAAAGTTTAAAGTATATATTCATTCAGAAGGACTTGAATATGAGGCAGAGAAGGTCGATGGAGCTGATCAAAGATTATGACTGCGAAATTCTTTACCATCCTGGGAAAGCCAACGTAGTGGCCGATGCCCTAAGTAGAAAAGCTTACTGCAAGGCATACTGTTATGCCTTGACTTCTACAATCCTGATGTCCACTATTATTGATGATGTAAGAGCTGCTCAACTACAGGCTCTAAAAGAGGAGAACGTTAAAGACGAGAACATCAGAATTCAACTACCTTTGATGCAAGATGATGGAATTGGACTCAAAGGTGTGTACGGCAGAGTTTGGGTTCCTAAATTCGGGAACATGCGAGAAGTAATTCTTGCAGAAGCTCACCAATCCAAGTTCTCAATTCATCCTGGTAGCACAAAGATGTACAACGACCTGAAAGAGGATTTCTGGTGGCCAGGGTTGAAAAGAGATGTTGGTCAATTTGTGGAGAAGTGCAGAACTTGCAGATTAGTCAAAGCAGAACACCAGCAACCCTATGGTAGTATGCAACCTCTTCATATCCCGGAATGGAAGTGGGACCATATTACTATGGATTTCGTAACAAAGCTGCCCAAAACTCGTCGTCAACGTGATGCCATTTGGGTCATTGTTGACCGATTAACAAAATCTGCTCACTTCATTCCCATTCGAGAAACCTATTCAATGGACCGTCTTTCCTAGATCTACTTGAACGAAATTGTCATCAGGCATGGTGTGCCTAAGTCTATTGTCTCTGATCCAGATAGTAGATTCACTTCCAACTTCTGGGCTGCCTTACAAAACGGTCTTGGTACTCGTATCGCGATGAGTACTGCTTACAGACCTCAATTTGACTGACAAAGTGAAAGAACGATCTTAACTCTGAAAGACATGCTCAGAGCCTGTGTCATGGATTTGGGTGGTAACTGGGACGATCACCTCCCATTGGTTGAATTCTCCTACAACAATAGTTACCATTCCACAATCAAAATGGCACCATTTGAGTTCCTGTACGGAAGAAAGTGTAGGACACCAACCTGTTGGAGGGAAACAGGAGAAACTCCAATAGTTGGTCCAGCCTTATTGCAAGAAACAAACGAAAAGATCCAGCTCATTCGACAGTACATGAAAACGGTGCAAGATCGACAAAAGAACTATCACGAACGCCGTCACAAAGCGATAGAATTTCTGAAGGATGATTGGGTGTATTTGAAGGTATCCCCAATGAAAGGTGTCACAAGGTTTGTAAAGCGAGGAAAGCTATCTCCTCGGTTTATAGGACCCTTCCGGATACTAGAAAGAGTTGAGAATCACTCCTATCATTTGGACTTGCTGGAAGAATTGTCAGGTGTTCACCCGGTCTTTCACATTGGATACTTAAGGGAGGGAACCATAGACTGACCATTCAGAGATAAAAATTGACGAACGGCTAAGGTTCGTTGATGAGCCGGAGTGCATCTTGGAAACAAAAGTCAAGAAACTTCGGAACAAAAAAATCAAGATGGTGCTGGTCAAGTGGAAGCATCATGAGGGAGCTAACCACACTTGGGAATCATAAGAAGACATGAAGACTAAATACCCAAGTCTGTTTAGCGCAGCATGACTTCGCGGACGAAGTATAGGCGTGGTGGAGCCCATGCTGTAACATCCCTATTTTTAATCAATTGTAATTTACAATGTAAGACTCAATTTAATGCATTGATGGATTTATTATTCAATTTTGATCACAATTTAAAAATGAGAAAAGATGAGGAGAAATCCTCATTATAGTTTTTTTTAGCAAGCAAACCATAAGGAACCGATCCAAACATTTAAAATTGGTTAAATAAGAAAATACAAAGTTGAGGGGTGTATTATGCAAATGTGTCAAAATA
Source organism: Centrapalus pauciflorus (assembly GCA_020465985.1). Lineage (NCBI taxonomy): Eukaryota > Viridiplantae > Streptophyta > Magnoliopsida > Asterales > Asteraceae > Centrapalus > Centrapalus pauciflorus. The sequence goes on along the minus strand of JAANYP010001635.1, from coordinate 19,288 downwards.
GAAAATAAAAGAAGGAAAAATCCTTCATTTATCAAAATTTCACTCTCTCTCCTCTCTCACCGATTTCCCTCTCTCTCTCTCTCTCTCTCCAACTCTCGGATTAAATCCTAGAACACAAAGATTGTTGGAATCAAGTACTAAAAGTCGGGAATCAAGCTTATTGGAAGGAACTATAAGCAATACAACAAAAGATTTGAGGTAAGATTCACTCAAAACTTTGAAATATTAAGTTTTGGGTTCGGTTTTTATATAAACGAAATCATAGGTTTATAATCACAGATGATGATGCATGTTATATGTTATTGTTGCTAAGTTTAAATCGAGTATTGATGATGCAACATACCAATTTTCAGATTCTAATTCCACTTCTAAGTATGATTTCAGAAGTTTAGTGTGTGTTTTAGTGTGTGTTCATCGATATATGATGAAAAATGGACATAAATGGGTTGATTTGGTATGTTAGTGTTATGTTTTAAGTTAAAAATGTACAATAAAGTTCATACTTGCAATCTTAGATACAGAAACATGCAAAAATGGTCCAAAAGTAATTTCTGGAAAATGTTAGAAAATAATCATTTATGAACTCGGGCCTGATGAACTCGGTTTGGTCCATCCGAGTTCGGACCAACATCCGAGTTCGGACTAATATCCAATTCGGACCATTACCTCATTTCAGACCTGTATTCCATTTCGGACCAACATTCAATTCGGACCATTACCCCAATTCGGACCTTAACCCAATTCGGACCACCCCTATTTCGGATCAACTGTACTTCGAACCAAAGGACCATCCGTACTTCGGACCATCCGAATTCGGATGTGGTCCGAATTCAGATCCAATTTTACTTAATTTTTAGAATTTAAGTTTTAAGCAATTACTGACATTAAATCACTATTACACTGACTTGACAGATCATTGTGGTGTTATCAAACACACATTGATTCAGAGACAAATTACACTATACAAATCACTGTGAGTAATAGATTATCATTCTAACATTTATTGTCTTTGCATTCACGTTTTACATATTCAATGGCATGTTCACATTGTTCATATACATCAATTGGCACGCATGAATGATTTGTTGTTATGATGCACACTTGTACTTGACATGTAACACACATGTAGCCAGCGTTCGTTTGAAAGTGCATCTATTTACATCATGCTTGCACTGCATGATCATTACTTCACAATCTGATGCAACCTGGACTGGGGTTGACAGCAGGCCACTGTCGGGGACTGATCATCCCACTCGTTATCCTGGTCAGGTTCGGCACATCCCCGATCAGCATTTGAACTGCCAACCCCTTGCTTGCACTGCATGGTTTCACACATACTATGGGCTTTCACTGCCAGATTTCACAATATGCTTGTAAAGAAATATTTGTTGAATGTATAATCTGTTATCTCACGAAGCAAATTAGCTTACTATTGACTCACAATGTTTTCAGGCAAAGGCAAAGGTGTAGCTGGACCATCTACTTAAGCAATTTCAATTCAATATCCCAGAGACTTTAGAAGCTATTGGTACTTGGATGTTTGTAGCTTTGGGTTGGGATTTGATACTTTCAAAACAATTATGTTGATGTAATAGTTAGACTTTATCACTGTAGACACTTTTATTTATTGCTTTAGTGTGGAACTGCTTAAATCTGAATTAAGTAACTATTTTAATTATGATGATTATCATTGGGTTGTGTGTTGATCCTGGTGATTTCAAATATACATCAAAATATGAGGACATCACATCATTGGTTGGTTTGGTTGATCGATTATGCAATTTGTGAATATTTAATCACACTTTTAGATGTTAATAGAAACTAATTTTATTGGTCTATTCATTCAAACAGATCTTGCAACAACTACAACTCAACCTCTTTTGTACCCTTATCCCAAAGTCCTTTTGTGTGAACTTTGCTTCCTTCAGACAACAAAACATTCTTGTTAATTCAATTTTTATATGTTTAGTCACTGTGTTCTAGTATTTTGTAGCCATAACACTCACATGTTAGTGCAGCCATTCCTTCATTAAATACATCAAAAGTAGTAATCATCATAATGTAATCTGCTACCCTGACTTCAATTTAGCATTCAAATGTTAACTAACAGCGCAACACTTAATTTACTAACCCACTGTTTTCTTATATACGAAGCCACAAACGCAACATCGTCAGTTGTTGCAGCCAACTCATTTGGCTCCTGCTGCATAAATCTCGTTGCAGAAGGAATAGCCATTGCAGCTAGGATTTCCATTGCAGATAATGTATACATTCCTGCCTGGCAACTCATAGCCCATATACAAGTTCTCTATGGATTATTAACGCATCATTAAAGGGTTGTAGTATGCAAGTCATTCTAACATTGACACACCTATTCACTACCAACATCCCCGCACTATATAGTCTAATTGTATCATTGCACGAACTAACACGTTGCAGTTAAAATCATATTGTAGTTAAAGCCCATATTATCACCTATATTACTGTTCAGTTTGGCCTACTTACTCTCCCATTTTATTCAACTCAACATCCACATTACACTCATCAGTTTACTCTTTCTGTTTCATGAAAGTGGCCCCCAACATGCTTCTACAATACTGAATTTATATTCATTTAATAGAGTCTGCTTAAAAGAAACCACAACAACTGCAATGATCTTTTTGAACTTTTTATAAAATCATCAAAGCCTTTTAGAATATGACTTCAAAACCATTCAGTATTTTTCGAGCTGATTACTTCATTCACTGTACAGACACTCACTCATAAGCGCATCCTAGACACCAAACAATCTTTCATATTTTTACTCAAATAAAACATCCATGTTATAACTCACAGTTACAGTTCAGATTTCCACACATCACATAATCTACTAACCACACACCCTTAAATTGGATTTACCCTATGAAATTACTGCTGAGACTGTTGACTTATGAATCTACGTTATTGTGTAACCAACATACTTAAGTATCGGGTTTTCAAATATATAATTTCATAATGATGCAATGTTCAATCCCTTTTTATCATTTGTCCTGTAAACATAATCTTGTATTCAATTATGTTCCTAACTGACCTACCCACAATTACTTTCTACTGCAGTCAACGTTACCATGAATTCAATTTCTATATGCATTCTTCTTTCATGGAAAATCTATTTAACTACACTACCAACATCCCGGCACTACATAGTCTAATTCTCACATCAAATAAACAAGTCATTGCAGTTAACAACATATTGTAGTTAAAGTAGATATCATCAACTATATTAATGTACGGATAGGCCGACTACACTCCCATTTTATTCTATTCAAAATTCAGATTACTCTCATTAATTTACTCTTTCTGTTACATCAATGTAGCCCCTAAAATGCTTCTGCAATAATGAATATCCTTACATTTTACACAGTATGCTTACAAAAATCCCCACAACTGCAGTGATCTTTAAATTTTTTTAAAATCATCAAAAGCTTTTAGAATACTTGTTTCAAAAACAAAACAACCTCAACTGACCTACCCTCAAATGCTATCTACTGCAGTCAACATAACAAAGAATTCAATTTCTATATGCATTCTTCTATCATGGAATATCTATTTAACCTCAGCTCTATTGTCCCAAGTATACATACTGGTTTTTAACTTTCTCTCTTAACAAAGTAACAGAGAACATAACAATCTTCATAACCGTCTTATTCAGAATTATTTTCGACCATATTCAATTTCATTTAAACTTACCTGGAAACGGTTCCAATGGAGAATCATCAATTACTAAAATTGATTTCCCCTTGTCGATTTTCCTTTCAACCGAGTCCTCCGACACATTCACGGGGTTAGACGCATTGTAGCCATGCATTCCAGATATTTTCTCACTCTGTCCAGCCATTATCGTTTTTAATTCGACAATACCTTGTCTGGAACTGCTTCAATGGAAACCCAAAATTCAATTAACCCTAACCCTCAATTTCCTGATTCCTCTTACGTCTTTATACCCATTCCATGCTTTGATCATTCCGCGATGCATTTTGGATAAACTCGCATCAACTTCCGGCTGCTAACTGGCGGCGATTTATCCGTTATGGCTTACACATCTGTTGTAATAGGGATAACTGTGGCCCTCAATCACATTCAATTCATTCCCAAAATACCCCTCAGTGTTTTGTTTATATTATACACGTCTTTCACACATCACAGCACACGTGGAGGGTGATTACTGGTGCACACTATTCACACTCTATATTTTGTGCACATTAGATCACAACTCTGTGTGTGTGTGTGTGTGTGTGTCATATATATAGGATTGCGGTTCCGGTAAGAACCTTCAATTCCGTGAGAACGTAAGAACCACTTTAAAAATTTGTGCATTTAATATATAATGATGCATTTGATGCTAAAATTTATACATTTTATAAATTTATGTATTTGATATAAACATTTACGCATCTCATGATAAATTTGTCCACTTTATGTATGAATTTGTGCATTTGACAAATTTTGTGCATTTAATGTTCAAATTTGTGCATTTAGTGTAATATATTGAATGGAGGTCTATGTAAAAAAAATTTACGAAAAATAAACACGTAAAATTTTTTGGAAAACAATATATCATTACTATTCTCATTAAATTAACCAACTTTTGACTACTAATTTTGACCATTACTTTGGTTCTGTTAATTTTGAATGTACATGCAGTGTTGCATCGACATTGGATATACGACATCAAGTGTTCATTCGACATTGAATTATATCGGTCATGCTACATTGCATCGTGGTCTGGGTAAAAAAAAATTTTACAAAAAATAAACACGTAAAATTTTTTCGAAAAAAATATGTCATTACTGTTCTCATTAAATCAACCAACTTTTGACTACTAATTTTGACCATTATTTTGGTTCTGTTAATTTTGAATGTACATGCAGTGTTGCATCGACGTTGAATATACGATATCAAATTGTCATTCGACATTGAATGATACCGGTCATGCTACATTGCAGGGTGGTCTGGGTAATTTTTTCTTTTACGAAAAATAAACACGTAAAAATTTTCGAAAAAAATATATCATGACCGGTCTCGTTGTAAAGAGTATAAAATTCTCGTTTTTATGGTATAATTTTTTTGATTTAACAATTAATCATATTAATGCTATTTTAATTTAAAGAAAAAGGATATTTATTTTACTAATGCCAATCATTTTGCTATTTCCAATCTATTCCTTTTTTACCAGAATTAAAAAATCACTAATGCCAATCTTTTTTTCACTAATTCCAAACTTTATGGTTTTAATCAAAACCATTAGATTAATCTAATCTATTGATTATATTGGTTCTACGGTTCTACACTAAATTTAGGTTCTGCAATAATCCAATCTCTCTCTCTCTCTATATATATATATATATATATATATATATATATATATATATATATATATATATATATATATATATATATATATATATATATATATATATAAATCAATGGGGTATCATGTTAGACCAGGATACCGGGGAACCATTTATAGCCAATCATTTATCATTAAAATCATTAAAATATAATATAAATTTTGCTTAAATTTATTTCCCACATTAATTAATGCTGGGGTAAAAATGATATTAAAAAGTTTAAATTAGAATCAAAGATTCTATGTATCACATGAAAATCTTCATTTCAGTTAATATCATTCCTCACACTCATATTAAACATGTCCAATGATGTCACCCCATAAACCACGATTGAACATGTTCAATACCGCCAATATTGGTTTATCACCAAAACGATTAACAACGACTAAAAACACAATAAATCCCATATAAGCTTAGTAATTTGTAATTGTTGTTGTGATTTATGATGAATAAAATACTGATTACAAGGGTTTATATAAGAGATACATTTACATTCTAATCCCTCTAATATATGGAAACCCTCTAATATAAGGAAATACTATTATATGTAAACCCTATAATATAAGGAAATACTAATATATGGAAACCATCTAATATAAGGAAATACATAAGACTCTAATATTCCCCTGCAAGCTAAGGCTGGGGAACGACCTGTAGCTTGAATCGTAAGAACATAAAACGCTGCGAAAGACGTGGCTTGGTGAATATATCTGCAATCTGGTCATCGATGGTTTTGAACTGGACCAAAAGTTGCCTATCTGCAACCTTTTCTTGAACAAAGTCAAAGTTGACCTCAACGTGCTTTGTTCGGGCTTGGAACACCGGGTTGGCGGAAAGATAGGTAGCGCCAAGTTTATCACACCATAGCGTAGGGATTTTCTTAAGCGGGACTTGAAGTTCACGCAATAGTGTTTCAAGCCAAGTTAGCTCAGCGACTTTATTAGCTAGGGCCTTGTATTCTGATTCCGTTGATGACCGAGAGACAGTCTTTTGTTTCTGTGCAGACCAGGATACCAGGTTTAAACCTAGATAGATAACATATTCCCCAGTGGATCGACGGTCATCTGGGCAACCGGCCCAATCAGCATCTGAGAACCCTGTAATAAAGTTATAGGCAGAATCAGTGTAGGCATGAAGAAGAGTGCTAGAGTCACACCAAAGCCACAATCCATAAGTAGAGGTGCCTTGCAGATAACGAAGAATCTGTTTAATAGCCGACCAGTGATTTTTCAGTAGGGCAATGCATAAATTGAGTGACTTTTGTTAACGGCAAAGGTAATGTCCAGACGAGTCAAGTTGACATACTGTAAAGCACCCACAATTTGACGATACTTGACTGGGTCGGAAAAAGTAGCACTATCACCAAGAGCAAGATTAGCAGTCGTAATCATGGGAGAAGGAACCGGTTTAGACTGAGAAAGGTCGGCGCGTTGAAGAATCTCAAGGGTGTATATCTGCTGAGAAAGTAGCATATATGTACTCATGTTGGTGACCTCAATACCGAGAAAGTAGGATAGGGATCCCAGATCCTAACTGGGAAAGGATTGGCTGAGACTGTGGACCACTGTATCAATTGTCTGCTGGTTGTTACCTGTCAAGACAATGTCATCAACATAGACGAGCATGTATAGTAGAGTGTCATGGCGGGAGTAAATAAAAAAGGAGGGATCTGTTTTGGAGCCCTGAAAACCAAACGAGCGAAGGACCGTGGATAGGTGATGAAACCATGCTCGTGGAGTCTGCTTTAAGCCATGGACTTGTGAAGAAGGCAAACATGATCTCGTTTGGTCAGGTCAATGAAGCTCGGAGGTTGTTCCATGTATACACTCTCTGTAATGGTTCCATGGAGAAACGCATTCTGAACATCAAGCTGCCGTAGAGACCAGCCTTGGGTAACGGCAAGGGAGAGAACAACGCGGATAGTGGTGGTCTTTACGACCGGGCTGAACATCTCCTGATAGTTAATGTCAGGTTTCTGCCGAAAACCTTTGGCAACTAGATGGGCCTTGTAGCGTTGGATCTTACCTATTTGGTCCTTCTTCAGCCGGTAGACCCACTTACTCTTCATACATAACATGACGCCAATGAGGATCATTGTTGGCAACGAAAAAAAGGCGTGGTTCGATGTCGGTGTAGGTTGTGTGAAAGGAGGAGACATTATAGGGTTTGGTTTGCTTGAGGTTGGGACATAAGTTGGCTGGATGAGTACGGGTAGTCGGAGGGGCGGTAGTAGGAGTTGGTGATTGGGTAGATCCGGAGCGACGGTGATGTGTGAACAAGGGGCGGTGAGGATTGAGTTGGCGCAGGGGGTGGGTCTGTAGGTGTAGGGGTAGGAGGGGTAGGCGGGTCTGGAGATGGGGATACATGAGGTGAGGGTAGGTTAGTAGGCGTAGTGATGGGAGTGGGTGAGTAGGGAAGGGTGTGGATTGGGATAAGTAGAAGTGTATGTGTCAGGAGTAGGTGTGGGAGAGGGAGTGGTGGAGGTTTGGTGAAAGGGAAACGACTCCTCATTAAAGCGAACATGGCAGGCTATGTAAAGGCGATCGGACTGTGAGTCCAGACAATGGTAGCCATGGTAGGTTGGACTGTAGCCAAGGAAGACACATGGAGTAGAACGAAAGTCCATTTTGTGAGTGTTGTATGGACGGAGATGAGGGAAGCACTGACACCCAAAGACGTGAAGGAAGGAGAAGTCTGGTGGATGTTTGAACAAGAGTTCAAATGGAGAGACGTTGGAGTTTGTCCTAGACGGCATGCGGTTAATGAGGTATACAACGGTGTCAAAGACGAAATGCCAGAAGCGTTGAGGGACATGATATGCGGCGAGTAAAGTGAGACCTGTTTCGACAACATGACAGTGACGGCGTTCAACAAGACCGTTTTGTTCACTCATGTGAGGACATGAAAGGAGGTGAAGGATGCCAAGAGAGGAGAAAAATTTGGAAAGATTACTGAATTCCCCTCCCCAATCAGTTTGGACAGTTTTGAGTTTGGTTTGAAATTGGCGTTCAGCCATGAGAAGGAAGCTTTTAAAGGTAACATACACTTCATACTTAAGTTTTAAAGGGAAGATCCACATGAAGCGAGAATAATGATCTACACATAATAAGAAATAAGTGTAACCATCAAATGAAGTAACATGAGCGGGGCTCCAAACATCACAAAATACTAAATCTAAAACATGAGAACTTGTATAAGTAGACGGTAGTAAATGAATGTTAATGTATATTTACATAAAAAGGTATAGAAATGTATAAGAAACAAAAAAAATATATGAAATATATAAGAAACATAACATTATACATAGATTATGTGTGATTTTTTACAAGTAGTCTTGTATCATATATTCTATGTAGATTATCATGTATTCTACGTAGATTATCATGTAAAACATCTAATAACTATTACATTCATATATATCTAATATTTTACAAATAATCTTCATTATAAAACATTGAAAATGAATCTGTCATATTCAATGTAGAATATCGACGAACATATTATATGTAGAATATACGTAGAATGTCATGCAATCTATGTAGAATGGCATGCAATCTACGTAGAATGACATTCAATCTACGTAAAATGTCATGCAATCTACGTAGAATGTCATGCATTCTATGTAGAATGTCGTGTAAAATGTCAAATATCATATATTCTACATAGATTACATGATAAAATATATCAAAAACACATTGAAACAAAAAAAAGATTTCATTTAGACATTTTATCAAACACTTGGTATGCAACTGATATAAAATATACCAAAAATACATAGAATAAAACTGTTAATCTACGTAGAATAACATGCAATCTACGTAGAATGACATTCAATCTACGTAGAATGACATGCAATCTACGTAGAGTATCGATGAACATATTCTATGTACAATCTACGTAGAATGTCATTCAATCTACGTAGAATGGTATTCAATTTACGTAGAATGACATTCAATCTACGTAGAATGACATGCAATCTATGTAGAATGTCGTGTAGAATGTCAAGTATCATATATTCTACGTAGATTAAATGATAAAATATACCAAAAACACATTGAAACAAAAAAATAATAAGATTTCATTTAGACATTTTATCAAACATTTGGTATGCAACTGATATAAAATATACAAAAAACACAATGGATAGTAATGGTAATCTACAAAAAAGATATAGATTTGTGTAATAAACATAAAAATATATGAAATATATAAGAAACATAACATTCTACATAGATTATGAATAGTAATGTTAATCTACATAAAAAGATATAGAATTATATAACATTCTATATAGATATATAATATTTCTATATAGAATACATTAATTTTTTAGCAATTAAATAATTTTTTATATAGAAAAAAATTTATTTTTTTTATAAAAAACGTTTTTTTAATATTAAAATCAATTCTAATGAAAGAAAGAGAAAATGAAAATGAAAAAAAAATAAGAGAGAGAAAGTGAAAAAGAGATGCATATAATGAAAAAGGTGGAGAGAGAAAGATAATATTTTTTATTCCAAAAATACCCTTTTGATCCAAGGGCTCTAAAAGGTTCCTAGGTTCTCACCATCTTTAAGGTTCTTAAAAGAACCTCTCCCTATATATATATATATATACATATATATATATACATATATATATATATACATATATATATATATATATATATATATATATACATATATATATATATATATATATATATATATATATATATATATATATATATATATATATATATATATATATATATATATATATATATATATATATATATATATGAAAACAAATTATAATATAAAGAATGAAGAATAGAAACTATCAAAATTACGTAAATGGTCCCTGAAAGTCAAAAGGACAAAATTACCCCTAAGACTAACTGTTCTAGTTAACCGCCGTTAGTTTCAGGAACCAAAATGATACAACTTTTCAATTTAAGGGACTTGTAGTGTAATAAAATTCTTTCAGGGACTAAAACCGTAATTTCATATAAACCACAGGGACCATTTATGTAATTTTGTCTAACATTTAAACATGTATCAAACTATTATAGGAATCATGAGTATTCATTCAAATAACTTTAAAAGTTTTTATATAATATGTTGATTATTATGATTTAATAAAACATTAATATTTATCTATTATTATTATTATTACTTAAAAAATAATAAACCCACCAAAGTTATACATACTTTGAAATGCATAATATATCATTAAATTATAATGTTAGTATTATATAGACATAGAAAATATATAGATATATATTATATCTAATCATGATATGTAGAAAACATGTTAGTCAAGGGAATAGAAACTTGTTGTTAGATTGTATTTTAATTGATGGAAACAAAGTCTAGGGGTTGTTTTGTATTTCTTTAATAGTTGTGAAATATGTATATAAATAGTAGCTTTGACTTTCAACAGAATTAGATCTCTGGCATTTCACTTTTTGTACGGAAGAAAGCAATTACTGATTAAGAATTATTCTCTCATCATTGTAATCGACATTCTCTGCTATTACATCATTCGGTTAGTAGTTTTGATTACTGAATTGTTATTGTTCTTGATTTGTTGTTTGATTGATATGAAACTATAATTCACAATTGGTATCAGAGCTTTAAGGGTGAATAATTTGATTCTGAGATTGAATTTTTTTCGATATTACTCACTGTTCTTGATTTTTTTTCAAAAAAACCCTAAAATCACTAAGGGTTTTTAATCTGTTGATCAATTTGAGTGAAAATTGGATCGAAGGTACAGGATCAAAAGTCGAATCAATTGATCATAAACTTGAATTGATTCACAAAACACAGAAAAAGATCTAGGCATTTTTATCAAATTTTGAAAAATACAAAAACGAACGTCTGTTCTATTGAAAAAGTCCAACCTAGATCTATTTTTACACAAAGGTGTTTCACAAAAAGTGTTTGTATTCAAAATCCTCACCTTCGATTGCAATTTGAGTGAAAATGGGCAAATTTTTGGATTTAAATTGAATTTCAGACTTGAAAAATCTGAAAATATTAAGAAACTCGAAATACACATATCATATGTGTCATTCGAGTTGAAGACTTGTGTCAATCGAGTTGACAACCTGTGTCAATCGAGTTCGACATTAAGTTGATTCGAGTTTTAGTGAGAGATCATTAGAGTTTATTTCTAAACTCATTCGAGTTTAATTCTAAACTCATTCGAGTTTAATTTCAAACTCATTCGAGTTTCACTTCAAACATATTCGAGTTTAGTTACAAACTCATTCGCGTTTCATTCCAAATTCATTCGAGTTTCCCACCAAACTCATTCGAGTTTGATTCCAAATTCATTCAAGTTTAAATACAAACTCATTCGAGTTTCACTTAAAACACATTCGAGTTTTACACCAAACACATTCGAGTTTCTCATCAAACTCATTCGAGTTTGATCCCAAACTCATTCGAGTTTCTCATTACATTCATTCGAGTTTCACTCTAAACTCATTCGAGTTTCTTACTTAGATCATTCAAGATACATACAAACATTATTCGAGATTTTTGTTACAATATATCAACATCAAGTATACTCAGTCTCTGATTCAAGTTGATAATTGTTACTAACAAGTTACTGTCTTGTAGATTTCGTTCATCATTTCAGTACTAATCTGTGTTTCAAAGTTTGATCAACCTTCAACTGTTGATCAAAATTTTCAATCTCAATCAAAGTTCATCATATCTTGGACAGTTCCCCATATATCAATCAATATGTCTAAAGACGCTCTGGAAATGGGATCAGAAACCAAACCCCCAATTCTATACAAGGGTGAATATGTTCAATGGAGGGAGAGGTTTCTTGAATTCATTAGTTTTCATGATTTATCAGAAGAAATGCTGAAATCCTTAACTGAAGGACCAACCACTTTCATGGAAACTCCCTGGAGTACCAACCGGTAATCCCCCAATTTCACCAAGGACAGTCGAGGTCACCAACCTGACTGAGGCCCAAAAGAAAAGAAAATTAGGGGATAAAACTGCCAGGAAGTTACTTCTGATATCAATCCCCAATGATATTTACACATGCCTCACAAACACAAAAACTGCTAAGTCAATTTGGGATGAAGTGTGTAAACTGATGAGGGGATCTGACAGAGCTGCCACAAACAGGGCTAGAAACAGCCTAATGACGTTTGAAAATTTCAGAGCCCGTGAAGGAGAACTACTGGAAAACACTTACCTAAGGTTTGTGAATTTGGTAAGTGAAATGAAACGAAATGGAGTGACAAAGTCCAATCTGGACATAAATGTCAAATTCCTAATTGTTCTGAATCCTGAATGGGAGAAATATGCTATGATAATCCAGCAAACAAAGGATATTGAAGAAATGGATTTTCATATGATATTTGAGAACCTCAACAATTATCAAGAGGTTGTGTTGAGGAAAATATCAGGAGAGAAGAAAGTCGAGAAAGAAACTGCTGATTCATTGGCTCTACTAGCAGAGAAAAAGTACAAATACAAAATGAAAAAGGAGAAAAAAGCCGTAGTCAGCAGTACGTCTTCCGAATCAGAATCCTCGGATTCATCTGCTGATTCAGAGATAGAAGAAATGAAAAAGCAGACGGCACTGCTAACAAAAGCATTTCAGAAGAAATTCTACAGTAAGCCAACCAACAATAAGATGCACTATAAAACAGGCTCGAGGAAAATTGAGAATAAGGACAAATATGAGAAATCTGGAGAAAGCAGTGGAAGAAAGACTGACAAATATGAAAAGTCAGACAAGTCAGCAAAGAAAGAGTCAGAACAGAAATGTTACAACTGTGGAAAACCAGGTCATTATGCCCGAGAATGTAGATCCCCAGTAGTCAAAAACTCAGACTACTATACGAGAAAGGCTCTCTTAGCCAAAGAAAAAGAATTTGGCAAAGCTCTTATGGCGGAGGATGACCACTGGTTACAGTTATCTGAAGATGAAGATATTCTGGATGAAGATGCTCATATTTGCCTCAAATCAGAAATTTTCAATGAGTCAGAATTGAGTGAATCAGCATTGATAGCTGAAGATGAAGTATGGGTCAGTTTAACTGATGAAGAGGATGCAGAAAGATAAGAATCTGAGGAGGAAGAGACAGAAGAAGTTGCATTGATGGCAACTGGCAAAAATAAGGCTGAAAATGATGAAGATTCAGAGTCTGAAAGATCAGATGGTTCAGATAAGCCGGAGGTACAATCTAATTCTGACTCTGATATTGATGAATCATGTGTACTAGAAGAAAAACTAACTCATATGGCCTTTATGCTTAAAAAGTTTGAAAAATCTTTAAATGCGGAAAAGAAAAATGCTCATTCTTTGGAAAACAAACTTCGTAATGAACATAACTTAGTTTTAGACTTTTCCAAAGATAAAGCATTAGCCTTACGAGCAGTTTCAGATTTACAAGATAAGGAAAGAGAACTACAAAGCAAAATACTTGATCTTAATCAGAATATATCTGACTTACAAGAAAGACTGAGAATTGCAGAATTAGAAGCTTCCAATTTTTCTGTAAAATATCATGCTATTTTTGAAGAACGAACTAAACTTTATGAGAAAATAAAGAAGATGGAAGATGAATTTATCAAAAGAGGGCAAACAGATCAAACCATTTATTTAAATCAACCAAAAGACACAGAATTTTATAATTCTAAATCTGGAATTGGTTGGGAAAATCCAAAGTATCTGACAAAAGCAATATCTAGTTCACCAACACTATATGATGTCAGATACATGAACTTAGGATTAAAAATGGCATTTATGAAAGCCTCTGATGAAGTAGAATCTAGTGAAGAAATAAAAAGATTACGATCAGACAAAATGCAAAATTCTGGTGATTATACCAGAATAAATGAAACAAGTAATATTCATGATATTAAAGAAGAGTACATTCAAACATATTCTGAAAAGGATTTGTCTGAAATACCTACTCAATCTCAAAAGTTATATCTGCCATATTCAATTCTAGAAAAGATAAACTCTGATCTAGAATTGAAAATTAAAAATTTTGAGACAGAGAATGGAACTCTCAAGGCTGAACTAAGAACTATGGAACAAAAGTTACAAATTCAGCCTAAAAACATAAAGTTGTCTGATCCAGGATCCTCAACTTCTCTAGATTCTATAAATTCAGAAAAGGAATTTGATCTGTACATGCACTCTGACTTTAGTTCATTAGAGCAGATGTTTGGTAAAATTGATGAATTTATCAAACCTTTGCATAACAAACAATCAAATGATAATAAAGAACCTGTTAAAATAATGCAAAGAATGTCTACAGATTCTTTAAAATCATCTGAAAATTCACCATTATTACAACAAAAGAAGGAGAAAACAAAAGTAATTGTTAATACTCCTAACTTTGAAAAAGGTGAATCATCTTCATCAGCAGACTCAATTGCACTTAAAGTCCAATCTTCAAAAGGTATGAGAAATTTACAGAAGAAACAAGTGTATCCACTAATTCTCATACTTCTTTTATGTCAGATATCATTGTGAATGGTTTGAGAAAACAAGTTTGGAGAAAGAAGAAAAGAGAACAGAAAGACAAGAGTATAAAACAAGAGTGGCGCGTGAAGGACAAAATTGTTACAGATAGAAATAGCAACATTGAACATTATGTCTGTAATAATAAACTTGTTAATAATTCTTGTATAAAGTTTTCAAGAACGGACTTAATTGCTTTGAATTCTTGTGCTTGTAAGCCTTCAATTGTTAAATCCAATAAGCTCGTCTGGCAACCAAAGAAAAAGGACCCATTTTATGAACTATAAAAGGTTCCACAGAAAAGAAGTTCAAAAACAATTCCACCATGAATTGTACAAAAGTGGATACCTAAAAGAACAGTTCAAAAGTGGGTACCTAAAACAACATCAAATGATAAGCTAAAAGCCATATCTGTTAGGAAAACAAATAATACTTTGCATGAATTACCTAAAACAAAAGTACCCAACTACAAGTGGGTACCTCATGTGCTACTTCGTCTTATAGGTAAACCATGTCTGGTATCTTGACTCCGGATGTTCCAAGCATATGACCGGACAAAGAGACACACTCACGGACTTTGTAGAAAAGTTCTGTGGGACAATCAGATTTGGAAATGATCAGTTTTGTCCGATCAAAGGATACGGAAGTCTCAAATACGACAAAATTACCATCCAAAAGGTTTTCTATGTTGATGGTCTTGGACACAATTTGTTTAGTATTGGACAGTTGTGTGATAAAGGTTTAGAAGTCAATTTCAAAGCCAATCGGTGCAGCATCAGGTCCGGAGAAGGAAAGGAAATATTGGCAGGAAACAGGAAAACAAATTTGTACTCCATTGATTTAGCCTCGATTAATCTGAAGAAAGATGTCTGCTTAATGTCAAAAGCTACATCTAAAACAGCATGGCTGTGGCATCGTCGCCTTTCACATCTGAACTTCAATGAGTTAACCAACCTAGCAAAAGGAGGGTTAGTTAAAGGGCTGCCAACTCTCAAATTCCAAAAGGAGCAGTTGTGTGCCGCATGTGAAAAAGGAAAAATGACAAGAGTTACACACAAATCCAAAGCTGAACACTCATCCACGAGAGCACTGGAATTACTGCATATGGATTTGTGTGGACCAATGAGAGTACAAAGCATTAATAAGAAACGATATGTATTGGTGATAGTTGATGACTATTCACGATACACATGGGTTTTCTTCCTGAGGTCCAAATCGGATGCAACCGAAACGATCATAGACTTCATCCGGAAAATACAAGTGAAGTTGCAACTCACAATTCAAACAATCCGCTCAGATAGCGGAACAGAATTCAAGAACAAATCGCTTAACTCATTCTTGAATTCTATAGGAATTACACATCAGTTTTCAGCTACTCGAACTCCACAACAAAACGGTGTCGTTGAAAGAAGAAATCGGACACTAGTGGAATCAGCTAGGACGATGCTGACATATTCAAATTTACCGTTATTCTTATGGGCAGAAGCAGTTGCAACAGCTTGTTTCACACTGAATCGTTCAATCATAAATAAGAGATTCGGAAAGACTCCTTATGAATTGATTAATAAACGAATACCTAATATTAAATTTTTCCATGTCTTTGGTTGCAGATGCTTTATTCTAAACGACAAAGATAATCTTGGAAAGTTTAATCAAAAGGCAGATGAAGGACTATTCATCGGATATTCAAAGGAGTCGGTTGCCTTCCGTGTGTACAACAAGAGAACCAAGACAGTCAACGAGAGCGTGAATGTCAAATTTGATGAAGGAGTGGTGATGGCTTCTAAACACACCAGTTCAGGACCCGAACCTCAAACGCAGACTTCATTGGAGTCATCTGAATAAAATGCTGAGCACTCAGAATTACATAAGTTGTTTGAGAATTTTTACGAAGACTATTTTGAAAAGCCCAAAACTAATGTTCTAAATTTGGTGCCTGACAGGATTACTGAAGATCCAGTCGTAGTCTCTGATCTTTCTCAACAACAAGTTTCAGAAGAAACTGGAGAAGCCTCAACAGCAAATGTGCAGTCGACAACTGAGATTGTACAACCCATTGAACCTCCAAATTCTTCTGAAACCCCCATAACTTCTGAACATTCAGAACCTCCTACCTCAGATATCCCACCTACTACATCTGAAGTAACTCCCCAACCATATCTAGATCGTAATCCCAATCAAGACCAAATAGAACCGTTTCCACATACTTTTAAGTGGACAAGAAATCACCCAATAGAAAACATTATTGGTGATCCATCCGCGTCAGTCCAAACCAGAAGGGCAACCATAAATGAATGTCTATTTTCAATTTTTCTAAGTAAAATAGAGCCCAAGAATGTAAAAGAAGCACTTCTGGACGCTGATTGGATTGTGGCGATGCAAGAAGAACTGAACCAGTTCGAACGGTTAAAGGTCTGGAGACTTGTTGAGCGCCCAAAAGACAAATCCATTATAGGCACGAAATGGATCTTTAAAAACAAGAAAGACGAACATGGAGTAATCATTCGGAATAAAGCTCGTCTCATTGCCAAAGGATACAGCCAACAAGAAGGGATTGACTACGATGAAACGTTTGCACCAGTTGCACGAATCGAAGCAATTAGAATGTTTTTAGCTTTTGCCGCTCATAAAAACTTTACAGTTTATCAAATGGATGTTAAAACTGCGTTTTTAAATGGGGAACTAACAGATGAAGTATATACATATCAGCCCGAAGGTTTTACTGATCCTTCGAGACCTGATCATGTATATATTTTAGATAAGTCACTGTATGGCCTTAAACAAGCACCGCGTGCTTGGTATGATGCACTTTCAACATATCTGTTGAAATGTGGATTTAACAAAGGTGCAGTTGACACAACCCTGTTTATAAAACGTCAGGGGCCGGATATCATAATTATACAAATATATGTAGATGACATAATATTTGGGTCTACAAATCTGGACTTTTGTAAGAAATTCGCATTTTTAATGTCCCAAAAATTCAAAATGAGCATGATGGGAGAAATAAATTTTTTCTTAGGATTACAAGTAAAACAATTAGCTGATGGTATTTTTATCAATCAGTCAAAATATATACAAGACATGTTAAAGAAATTTAACATGGTCAACAGTACCTCTATGAAAACTCCCATGGCTCCAGATTCAAAGTCAAAACTCGATGAGGACATTTCGGGGAAACCTGTAGATGTAACTCACTATCGAGGTATAATTGGGTCATTAATGTACTTAACAGCTACTAGACCGGATATTATGTTTGCTACATGTGTCTGTGCAAGATATCAGGCAAATCCTAAAGAATCACATTTAACAGCTGCGAAACGAATTTTAAGATATCTTAAAGGAACTCCAAATCTTGGGTTATGGTATCCTAGAGAATCTTCATTTAATCTAACTGCTTTTTCTGACGCTGATCACGCAGGTGATAAGATGGATAGAAAAAGTACGTCTGGAGCAGTACAGTTCTTAGGTGACAAACCCGTATGCTGGTCATCCAAGAAACAACATTGCGTCTCATTGTCTACAGCTGAAACAGAGTATGTTGCTGTCTCTTCTTGCTGTTCTCAAGTGTTGTGGATGAAAAGCCAACTACGCGATTACGGGTTTACACCAAAGAAAATACTCATCTACTGTGATTCTCAGAGCGCAATAGCTATTGCATCAAATCCGGTGCAACATTCAAAAACAAAACACATTGACATTCGGTATCATTTTATAAAGGATCATGTAGAAAATGGAAATATAGAATTATATTTTGTGCCTACTGAATATCAACTAGCTGATTTGTTTACCAAAGCGTTAGATGAAAAAAGGTTTAATTTTTTGGTATACAAATTAGGTATGTTGAATCGTTAAAATTTAATAATTCAGTAGTTTCAATTTATAATTTTAAATTTACATTTTTGATTCTAATCTGATGTTAAATTCTTGTACTTTAAAAGTTAAATTTTATTGGAATCTAACAAGATCTGGATTGTCATGTGCAGGGGGAGCAGAAAAATAAATTTATCTGATTTTGAGTAAATCTGATAAATTTATCTGTTATTTTGTAGGGGAGCTCAGCTGAAAAATATAATACACATTTGAGGTGGAGCAACATTCTGAAATAAAAGAGGGAGCATTTTATTTTTTTTGTGTTAATTTTTGGTTATGAGTATTTTTCAATTTTTTTTGTTTTTGTTTTTAAATTTTCTTGTTTTATTTTTGTTTTATTTTGTTTATTATTGTTGATTGTGTTTAAATATGTTTTTGAAATTTTTTTTATCAGAAAATCTTTTTTGTTTGTTTTGTTGTGTTTTATTTTGTTCAATTTTTTTTAAAAACAAAAACAAAGATATTGGGTTGTGAAAATTAGTTGGATCTAAAAATTAAGAAAATGAGCCGGATAAATGGCAAATCACAATGGG
>JAANYP010001634.1:0-106369 GCA_020465985.1 Centrapalus pauciflorus | reverse complement strand
ACGTCGAAACTTCCGAGTTCTATAGGCATCAAGTCTATTTTAAAGGGATGATCTGCCAGCTTCAGTGTGCATTCCTTAATGATACTACTTGCCTCTATTATTTTACCGTCAGCCAGTTCTATAGTATCAGAGTTGTCTAAGGGAAAAGGAGCGGCATTCAATTGCTTACTAAACTTATCAGATATAAAGCTCCTATCAGCCCCAGTATCAAAGAGTACGTAAGCATAAATGTCGTTTAATAGAAACGTACCTGATACCACGTGGGGATCTTGACGAGCGTCACCTGCTCCCAACACAAAAGCTCTCCCCTGAGCTCCTCCACCATTCCTCAGTTTCGGGCACTCACTCTTGAAGTGCCCAGTAGCTCCACATACAAAGCAGCCTTTTTGATTGCTGCCACTGGTTCCCGGGGCTCCTGTCTTACAGTCCTTGGCCATATGCCCCAAACGTTTGCATTTCTCACAGTGGGTTGGACAGGGACCCTGGTTGTGATGGAAGGTGCATTTAGTGCAGAAAGGCTTGGTACCAGTATAACCTCTTCTTGGCTCAGTTCCAGCTGCGTAAGCCTTAATGGTCTCGGGCTTTTTGGATTGTGAACCCGCATTCTTCCCCGTCTTGTCTTCCCACTTTCTTTTGTTCTCCCCGGCCTTGGCTTCATTCCTCCGGGCTACTTGGTCCATAAGGTTATTGGCCATCCTGATGGCATCCTGCAGGGTGGATGGGTTTGAGGCAGTCACGTTACCTTGAATTTGAGGAGCGAGTCCCCAAATGTAGCGTTCAATCTTTTTGTACTCCGGGGTCACCATTTGAGGGCACAGAATGCTTAGCTCATGAAATCGGTTGGTGTACCCCATCACATCTGTTCCCTTCATCGACAGGTTCCAGAACTCTGATTCCATTTTCTGGAGTTCGTTCCTCGGACAATACTCGTCCGTCATCATTTGTTTTAACGCGGACCATGTGAGTTGGTAGGCTTCATCGATACTTACAGACTGGACATAGGAATTCCACCACGTGAGGGCGCTATCTTGTAGGGTGTGAGTAGCAAACTTCACCTTATCTCCCTCAGCACATCCGCTGACCGAAAGACAGATTCTAACTTCTCAAACCATCGTATCAAGCCAACGGCTCCTTCAGTTCCGTTGAAATACCGGGGTTTGCAACTTAAAAATCCTTTAATTCCACAACCTTTTGCGTGGATTTCCGTTCCTCCCGTGGCGCGGCTAGCACCACCGTCTCCATTTGCCGAGCTATTCCTATTTGCCTCATATGTGGCTATAGCGGCAGCCACTCTTTGTGCGACTAGCTCTTCAATGTCAGCAGCGTTCATTGTTCGTTTCGGCGGCATTATCTTAAAATTTTAAAGAAAAAGCATAGTGTAAGAAATTGAATCTTAAAGAGGTAAATTCTCCTTAAAGCACAATACTATAATCATCAAACACAATTTCATAAATAACCTGCAATTTTCATTAATCATTCGAAATTTTCTTACATTAGGGGCGGGTTATTACCCGAAAATTTTGTCCTATACTATTACATGATATTTTCCTACCATTACAAAGATAGATAGAAGTGCACTAAGTGTGGGAGTGATCGGGGGTCTCTCCCTTTTCCATTGCGTTGAGGCGCTGAGTCAGCTCCTCAATCCGGGCTTGGCTCTCGGCTAGTTGCTGCCGGAGCTCATTCAGTCCGTCCTGCTGTATAGCAAGGGCGTGCTGGTTGGCCCAATATATGTTGGAGTTTTGCAACTCCTCCCGCTCTAAACGAGCGGTCATCTCCCCGATATCCAGGTTAAGTGACCGGATCTGGTGGTCATGCCTGGTAGACCTTGCGATCAAAAGTGGTATGGTCTGATCGGCGGGCTCTTGAGAGAGCGATGAGACAGGTGCGGAGGATGGTCCTCCGATCTCGAAGTTTGGAGGAACTCCCTCCATCTGCCTCCATTCGCGGAGGGTCTCCGGTATCCAAGTCCATCGTCGGGCGTCTACCCGTCGGTGTGGTGTCGGGGGAGTGGGCTGGGGAGTCGGGACAGGAATAGACTCCCTTCTTGGTATGATTACCCGTTTCCGGGGTGTGTACAACATCTTTGGGCCGTTAGGATAAGGCCTATACGGCTTATATGATGGTTCGGCCGGGTGATACGGGACGTGAGTAGGGGCCGTCGGTGGTGAAGGATCCTCTTCCTCCATGGGTTCCTCCTCCATGGGTTCTTCCTCGGATTCCTCCATCGGGTCCTCGTCCTCCGAGGGGTCTTCCTCCTCGGTCGGGTCCTCCTCAGAAAACACTTCCGGATTGCATGGGCTAGTAGGGGTATACTCCTCTTCTGAGTCGGACAAGATGATTATCTCTTGGTGGGACATGTTTTCTGCTATCAAGGTCCATGCATAGTCTTTCAGTTAGTTACAAGTTACAAAATATTTCTAAAATCAGTAAATCTTATGTGCAGTTATAGTCTAGGGTACTAATGCAACCTAGTTCACTATAACTATGTCTCTGATACCAATCTGTCACACCCCGCTACCCCGATTGGCAACGAAGCGTGACGTCGCGGAAGCGTGACCATAATCATAATGAACGACCACTATATGGACGTTTTCAAAGAAATACATCGATATAACTTTAAAAGGTAGAAATGTTTTACATAACCCGTAAATAATAAAGAGTAGTTCGCAAGGTACAGAGATTTGAATACATAATTAAATTATCCAAAATAATTCAAATAAATCTCCGACGGTTTGAAAAATAATGCGACTCCTTAAGTGCGGAAGCTTGAAAGTGGTTACTTCTGAAGGCATACTTGCCTTAATTACCTGAAAATACATGCTAAAATACGTCAACAAAAATTGTTGGTGAGCTCATAGGTTTACGCGAAAAGACCAGTTGTATGGACATTATCAGATGAGTTGAATTCATAAAATCATAAATTCCGTGTATGTACTACATAAACCATCATGCAACCGAAGCTTAATTAGAATGAGTTTGCCCTGTGCAGTATTCCCATACGTAATACCGTGTGTTGAATATATATGCACTCGCTGTTAGCCGAACCGAGCTAACACGAATGGGGGGCATGACTCCCAATAGATCTATCCACAATATACTCGCGCTTACAAATAAATGCAATTAACGGTTCATGATATAAGGGCTGATGGAATCCGAACATGTAATACATATAAGAAATAAACAGTTTTGATGTCCATATGAAAAACAGTGCATGTATTTCCACCCCAATAGCTAGTGAAAAATAACGGGCTATGAGAACTCACCGAACTAGTGATGGCAAAACTACGCGCAAAAATGCAAATGTGCGTTGGTTGATGGGTGATGAAACCGGAGGTGGTTAACCGAGTCCTAAATGATAATAAGGACTTAATGTTACTAATATATGATAATATGTATATTTATAGATTTTTATGTCTTAAATCACCCAACATTACAAGTTTAAAATAAGATTTGCTTAAAACGTCAAGTTTATATATATATAATTTTCCAGCTTTTTCGGAGGTTTTTCGGCCTACTTTGAGGCTGTTTTTGACCAAGCTCCAAAATGTTTTAGACTTTGGTTTTCTAGGACATTAAACTACTATATACAAAGGATTTTTAGAATCAAGAACGGCCATTTTTCGAGTTGTTTAGGTTGGTGAAAAATCTCGTTAAAAACGCTATGTTGGCCATTTTTGAGCTGTCAAACTTTCGGTTTCTCAAATAGTTTCTGGAGGTCTTAAACTTCAAAATAAATTCTGAAAAATTGCAGATCTATAGTTAAGACATAGATCTAACTTTTGAGACAAGAATCAACTCATTTCGTTGAGTTATGAATTAGTTATGATTTTTCAAAGTCGATACAAATATTCTGCCGAAATTCCGTAGTTTATAAACTTAAAACAACTTATGATTCTTGTTGTTTATTTAAAGACAACTTGTTTAAAAGCCATAATAGTTATAAAACCACATATATATCACATGTTTTCATAATATTAACATGTTTATAATGTGTTCATATATTCATATGCACATTTAAAGAAACAACTAAAAAATAACAACTAGAAACTTATAAACTTGAGTTTTTATGAAACTTGTTGTTGTAGGTGATTATATATATTATGCAAGACTTATATAAACATAAATATAAGATGATATAAGTTAGTATATACTTACTTTGATGTGTTAGGAGAATGAAAATGGGTAGAAGACTTGATCTTGAAAGAGTTGCACAAGAAATACTTTGAGATATTTGAAGAACACCAAAAATTGAAATTTTTGGTCTTTCACTTGGCCTTGGGGCCGGATATAGGAGGAGAGAAAAGAGAGGATTTCTTTGATGTTGCAAGTGTGGAAATGAGAGGAGAATTGTGGTCTTATTTATAGGCAAATAAAGCAAGATGAAATGATGAAGAGAGTGGGAGGTTGAGTGAAAATCTAGCCAAGCATGGTGATGAAAAGGTGAAAGACTTGATATTGATTGTGCATGGGTTTATGAAATAAAATATTGAGCATGTGTACCATGGGGAGGGGGTGGCCGGCCATAGATCTTAATTAGGGTGTATTTTCATTTTTTTTTTGTATAAATGTATTTAGAATGTATTCTTGTATTTCCCTTTTCTTGTAAATTCAAAATACTTTTTGAATGCATTGTTTTAATGAATTGTTTTTGTCTTCCATAATTAATGTTAAGTAATTGTATTAGTGTATGATTAGTGTTACTAATCATAATTTAATTACGTACTTAGTTGAATTAATCCCTCATATCGTAAATTGATCGGATTAATTGATTTCCCGATTCATCGCACCGATGAATTTGATTCTAATTGAGTTGAGTCTTCTAATAAGCCTTGTTAATTACTTGATTAAGTTCTAATGACTATTGATTAGGCTATAATTGACTATTAAATGTGGATTAGGGCATCATTGCTAACCTCGTTTAGTGCCGGATGTTACATCTGCTGCTGCTTGTTCCTTGATTACTTAATTGTATGTTAGGAATGTATGATAGACACTGATGAATCTGGACAACTCCTCCTTAATGTTCCTTGATTACTTGCATTGCTCAGGACCGCTGTGAGTGACAGATTTCGTTACCTACTTGCATATGTTTCGGTACTTATTGATGATTGTTACTGACTTGTATAGAAACATCTGCTGCTGCTTGTTCAATAATTAATTAATTGTATGCTAGGAACGTATGATAGACATTGTTGAAACTGGACAACTGTTGTTGCATGTTCATTGTTTTCTTGCATTGCTCAGGACCGATGTGAGTGACAGATTGCATTACTTACTTGCATATGTTTCGGTACTTATTTGTGATTGTTACTGACTTATATTGAAACATCTGCTGCTGCTTGTTCTTTGATTACTTAATTGTATGTTAGGAACGTATGATAAACACTGCTGAAACTGGACAACTGCTGCTGCATGTTCCTTGATTACTCAATTGTATGCTAGGAACGTATGATAGACACTGTTGAAACTGGACAACTGCTGCTACATGATCCTTGATTACTTAGTTGCATGCTAGGAATGTATGATAGACACTGATGAATCTGGACATCTGCTGCTGCTTGTTCCTTGATTACTTAATTGTATGCTAGGAACGTACGATAGAAACTGCTAAAACTGGACAACTGCTGCTGCCTCTTACTTAATTACATAATTGTATGTTAGGAATGTACGATAGACACTGATTTCTTGCATTGCTCAGGACCGATGTTAGTGACAGATTGCATTACTTACTTGCATATGTTTCGGTACTTATTGGTGATTGTTACTGACTTGTATGGAAATATTTGCTGCTAGTTCCTTGATTACTTAATTGTATGCTAGGAACGTATGATAGACACTACTGAAACTGGACAACTCCTGCTTCATGTTCCTTGATTACTAGCATTGCTCAGGACCGCTGTGAGTGACAGATTGCATTAGTTACTTGCATATGTTTCGGTGCTTATTGGTGATTGTTACTGACTTGTATGGAAACATCTGCTGCTTCCTGTTCCTTGATTACTTAATTGTATGTTAGGAACGTATGATAAACACTACTGAAACTCGACAACTGCTGTTGCATGTTTCTTGATTACTTAATTGTATGCTAGGAACGTATGATAGACACTGTTGAAACTGGACAACTGTTGTTGCATGTTCATTGATTACTTGCATTGCACATGACCACTGTGAGTGACAGATTGCATTACTTACTTGCACATGTTTCGGAACTTATTAGTGATTGTTACTGACTTGTATAGAAACATCTACTGCTGCTTGTTCCTTGATTACTTAATTATATGTTAGAAACGTAGGATAGACACTGCTGAAACTGGACAACTGCTGCTACATGTTCCTTGATTACTTGCATTGCTCAGGACCGCTGTAAGTGACAGATTGCATTACTTACTTGCATATGTTTTGGTACTTATTGGTGATTGCAACTGACTTGTATGGAAATATCTGCTGCTGCTTGTTCCTTGATTACTTAATTGTATGTTAGGAATGTATGATAGACACTGATGAATCTGGACAATTGTTGTTGCATGTTCATTGATTACTTGCATTGCTCAAATCACCAATAAGTACCGAAACATATGCAAGTAACTAATGCAATCTGTCACTTACAGCGGTCCTGAGCAATGCAAGTAATCAATGAACATGCAACAACAGTTGTCCAGTTTCATCAGTGTCTATCATACGTTCCTAGCATACAATCAAGTAATCAAGGATCATGTAGCAGCAGTTGTCCAGGTTTAGCAGTGTCTATCATACGTTCCTAGCATACAATTAAGTAATCAAGGAACATGCAACAACAGATGTTTCCATACAAGTCAGTAACAATCACCAATAAGTACCGAAACATATGCAAGTAAGTAAGCAACCTGTCACTCACAGCGATCCTGAGCAATGCAAATAATCAATGAACATGCACCAACAGTTGTCTAGATTCATCAGTGTCTATCATACGTTCCTAACATACAATTAAGTAATCAAGGATCATGTAGCAGTAGTTGTCCAGGTTTAGCAGTGTCTATCATACGTTCCTAGCATACAATTAAGTAATCAAGGAACATGCAGCAACAGATGTTTCCATACAAGTCAGTAACAATCATCAATAAGTACCGAAACATATGCAAGTAAGTAATGCAATCTGTCACTCACCGCGGTCCTGAGCAATGCAAGTAATCAATGAACATGAAGCAGGAGTTGTCCAGATTCATCAGGATCTATCATACATTCTTAACATACAATTAAGTAATCAAGGAACAAGCAGCAGCAGATGTTTCCATACAATTCCGTAGCAATCATAAATAAGTACCGAAACATATGCAAGTAAGTAATGCAATCTGTCACTCACAGCGGTCCTGAGCAATGCAAGTAATCAAGGAACATGCAGCAGCAGTTGTCCAGTTTCAACAATGTCTATCATACGTTCCTAGCATACAATGCTAGTAATTAAGGAACATGCAGCAGCAGTTGTTTCCATACAAGTCCGTAGCAATCACCAATTGTAACAGCCCGTAATTTATTAAATATAAATTACAACATCAAACTTTGGTTAATTAAGCAATTTTGTCCAATTATTAGTAATTAACCGAAAACATGAATTTTAAATAGTTAATTATATTAAGTTATAATTAATTATGAAAACTTGCCCCAAATTAGCTGAAATAAAGTTAATAATTAAATTTATTTAATTGACAAATTAAATGGACAAAACTGAATAAAATTAGTCTAACAGATAATTATAGCAAATCTAGAACTTCCTTGCTATTATTTGCATCTGAAAATGCAAATTAGATTGTTAAAAATAAAAGTTGGTCAATTCCAGAAATTTAGTAGAAAATCTGATTGTTCTCTATTTCCTATAAATAGAGCCTTCTACCTCATTTCCTTGGTTTGGGCAAGCTAAGAACTCTCTCTCTCTCTCTCTCTACAACCTCTCTCTCTCTAACTTTTCTCTTAAACGGTTCATCGGATTCTCGTGATTTATACGTCATCGGATAGATATCGTCGAGCTCTACATTAATCTGTCATTGCATGTTCGATTTGGTTCCGAATTGAGGTAAATTCGACCCTTTTTCTGTCTTTTGGTTCGGTTTTGAAGAGCAAACTCGAAATTGCTCAAACTCTCTTCATTCGAAGCTGATTTGCTCTCGTTTAGGACCTGTTTTTGCTTGGAAAACGTCTACAATCGACTGCTATAGCTTGGACGAAGTTTAGTGACTATTTCTCCCTCTTTTATGTTCATGTCTTGTTGTTAAAACCTGGAAAATCGTTGAACAAGAAGAACAAATTCGAGAAATTCATGTCTAGACTCGAATGTCTGTGTCTCGAATGTGTGTGTCTCGAATGTGTGTCTCGAATGTGTGTGTGTGTTTCGAATCTATATATTGTCTTCGAATCTATGTATTGATTTCGAATCTATGTAGGGTCTTCGAATCTAGGTGTTGTCTTCGAATGTATGTATGGTCTTCGAATCTATCTCAACTAGATTCGAATTGAGGCTATTTGAATCTGTCTCCATAAATCAAATTGGCTATATTCGAATCTGGTTTAGTTCCAAGCCTAAGATAAATTCCTAAATCAGATTAAGTTATTCATCAACCTTATGTTATGTAAATGTAATTGGAAGTATCATATGATTATAGTAAAACTCACAAGTTTCAAGATGCATAACTATTTTATGCACAAATAAATTAACAGGCCTTGTATGAACCCTTAGAAATTGTATGTCATGATTCACCTTGCTAGTATTACGGTTGGCTTTGTTTCAAGGCCATATATATCCGTAATTATATGGATCGTATTAATCTGATAAGAATAGACTCACTTTGGGACGATAGGAACTACCTCAGACTCGACATCAAGATATGACAATAACCTGATTATATAACTAGGGTTATATAGATCATGTTACAAACGTGACATTAATATACCAGACTTGAAACTGAACTGCAGGAACCAACCGATTTGACAGTGTAAATTGGACTGCTTAACTCGTTAAGCACTAACTGACTAAGGACTACTGTGAGTGACAGATTTCATTAATTACTTGCATATGTTACGATACTTATTGGTAAATGTTACTGAACTGTATGGAAACTTTTGTTATTGCTGCATGTTTCTTGAATACTTTATTGTATCATAGAGACTTACTTTTGACATTATTGAAGCTAGATATCTGAAATGCCTTGGATTGCATGTTCACTTTTACATTTTTGTAAATACTTATCATGCTTACTGCTTACTTGATTGTTGATACATTTGCCTCTGCGTACTGCATAAACTGATCGGACCGAATGCGAGATCTCCATTCACATGGAGGAATTCTGCAGATTCCTTTCCTATCTGACTTGTTTCCATACACTTCCCGTAGGGCTTCAGCCTTACACATGGGAATACAGATTGGGTTGACTCCCAATTCTTTGCCGTCTCTGACGTGTTGACTTACCGACATGAACTGATAGTATGTTATATATGTGTGGTAACTAATGGTACTCTGTTAACTCACTAAGCAATGTTAGCTTACTCTGTCATGACAACTCTCTTTACAGGAAAATCTGATAAGGCCAAGGTTATAGCAGGTAGTTCGTCCCAAGCTAAGTGAACCTTGATACTGGAGGATTGCAGACTTTTGAACCTATTGCTGATGCCTATTTTGTACTGATTATTGCGGTCTCGGGTAGCTTGTTCAATCTTCCGCACTCTGATTGAAGATTTTAGAAGCTAGATTAGACCACCATCATATGATTAATATATTTTGTAATTAAGTATCTTGTAGCTTTTTAAATCAGGTATGTGGACCTGTGGTATCAGACAATATATTTATTACTTAATGAAATGTACTTAAAGAAATTATGACGTGTACTATTTGTGGTAACTCGGGTGTTACAAAGTTGGTATCAGAGCGCAGTTTAATCATCGGATTGGCCACCCGATACTTAAACTACTGGTATGGTATGGACTATGTGACTCTGAATTCCCGAACAAGTCACCGAGGCCTAGGGTAACCTAATTAGTAAAGGACTACCCACATAACTTGACCTAAGATAGGTAATTGATGACTGATAGGACGGGGGAAGGACGGACTGCTTGATACTGACTTGACTTGACTTTGTGCCAGCCTGACTGGCTGTCTTCATAATAATGTTTTTAGATGTGATTATCTGACGTAGGCATTATGATGCGAATTTTGCTTAATTGAATCTGGAAATAATAGTTATTCCCTCTATATTTTCAGCCAATGGCTGATAAGAATCCGATTGTTGCTGGTACCTCATCTGTTGGTAAAGCTGCTGATGCTGCGGCTGATCAACATAAGGAGTCTGTTCATGAAGAAGACTTAGGCACTGACCCTGAAAATACTGCTAATGACTCAAGCAGTACTGCTACGCCTGTGCCTCCTCAGCAGGCTCAATTAATTGATCTCGTTCATAAGTTGAATGAGGATAATCGTAGGCAAATGCAGCTTATGATGGATAGGAATCGATTGCAGACTGATATGGCGGATAAGGACCGATTTAAGGAAATTAAGGACTTGCTTACCAAGGGCAAAGCAGTGATGCAACCTGATGAGGAAAACCAGCGTGAAATAGACTTTAAGCGCCGTAAGGAAGAACTTAGGTTACGAGAACTTAAGTTGCAGGAGCTGGAACTGAAACATAGGGAAGAGATGTTAGCAAAACCGAGGAAAGACCGAAAGAGGAAACATAGGCATGTGTCCTCTGATGAAAGCGAGACTGATTCCTCTGACCATCACGTTAAGGTGGGACGAGAGTGTACCTTTGTTGATTTTAAGAAATGTGGAGCCCGTACGTTTGCTGGGTCATCAGATCCTGTAAAAGCTATGGACTGGGTTACTAACGTGGAGAAAGCGTTTAAACTCTCCAAGTGTAATGAAGAAGACAAGGTTACGTTTGCAACAGGAATGTTAGAAGATGGAGCTGGGCGATGGTGGAAGTCAATTACAAATCCCATGTCTGATGCAATGGAGAAATCCATTACTTGGGATCAATTCAAAATTCATCTGAAGGAGAAATACTGCCCCCAGGATGTTAAACGCCAAATGGAGAAAACTCTGCTATCCTTTCATCAAGGAACAAGGTCCGTAACAGATTATGAGCTGGAATTTACCAGGCTCTCGCTATTATCTGATCACCCTGTCGATACTGATGAAAGACGAAGGGATTTATTTGTGGATGGTCTGGATAGAGAAATACGGAAGTTTGTAAAATCTGGCAGGCCGAGAAGTTATATAGAGGCGGTTGAAATTGCTAGGGTAGGTGAGCTTGAAATTTATCCTGAGCGAGCATGTCCTTTTATTGCCAAATCTAGCAAGAAGGAAAAATCTGAGAAATCGGGGAAGGAGAGAGTGGAAAAGAAGAAAGAAAGTTCAAGGAAAGGAGATAAGCAGTCTTCTAAGAAGGCTAAGTCATATGCTGTGACCTCAACGCCAAAGCCTGCTTGTCCTCGTTGCAAGCAAATTCATGAAGGAAAATGTGATCCTGCGTTCGTTAAGTGCTACTGTTGTAGGCAGAATGGTCATGACCGGTCAGAATGTCCCAAGCGCAGTGAGGCTTGCCGTAACTGCATCACTTTGGGGCACCATGCTAAAGATTGTACCTGCTTTAATCCTATTTGACTCTGGCTCTAATCTGTCATATGTGTCTGAAAAGTTTGCTAAACAGTTTAATTTTGCCCAGGAAATGTTACCTGTACTTTTAGACATAGAAACTGCTAGCTCAAGCTTTGTGACTGTAAATAGAGTCTTTTGTACCTGTAAGCTAGTAATTGATGACCGCTCCTCGGACATACACCTGATACCGATGTGGATTAGAGAGTTCGATGTTATCATAGGAATGGACTGGCTCATGAAGAACAATGCTGAAATCCTTTGTGCCAAAAGGATAATTAGAATTAGAACCCCCGAAGGAAGTGAACGTTATGTTTATGGCGATAAAAAAACTCGAGAATTAGGTCTCATTTCTGTGATGAAAGCCCGAAAATGCCTAACCAAAGGTTGTTCCGCCTATTTAGCATATATCATAGATGCTAAAGAAGTTAAAAAGACCTTGTCTGAAGTACCCGTAGTTCAAGAATTCCCTGATGTATTCCCGGATGACATCTCTGGATTGCCACCAGATCGTCAAATTGAATTCCACATTGACCTTGTACCGGGCGCAGCTCCTATCGCGAAAGCTCCTTACCGTCTTGCTCCGAATGAAATGAAGGAAATGATGAGCCAGTTGCAAGAATTATTGGAAAAAGGGTCTATTCGTCCGAGTACTTCTCCTTGGGGTGCTCCGGTTCTTTTTGCAAAGAAGAAGGATGGTACCTTTCGCATGTGTATCGATTATCGGGAGCTAAATAAAGTAACTATTAAGAACCGATACCCTCTGCCTAGAATTGATGACTTGTTTGATCAACTGCAAGGGGCTAGCTATTTTTCGAAGATTGATCTTCGATCTGGATATCATCAACTCAAGGTATTTGAATCTGACGTACCGAAAACTGCATTTCGTACTCGCTATGGCCATTTTGAATTCCTAGTAATGCCGTTCGGTCTCACAAATGCCCCGGCCGCATTTATGGACCTCATGAATAGAGTATGTAGACCAATGCTGGACAAATCAGTGATAGTCTTCATTGATGACATCTTGATTTACTCTAAGTCTGAATCTGACCATGCGAAGCATTTGCGAGAATTGCTAGAATTGTTACGAAAGGAGCGACTCTATGCAAAATTCTCCAAATGTGAATTCTGGTTACGCCAGGTGAACTTTTTAGGACATATTGTCTCGGGTGAGGGAATAGTCGTGGATCCATCGAAAGTAGATGCGGTTCAGAAGTGGGAAGCACCGAAAAACGTATCTGAAGTTCGAAGTTTCTTGGGTTTAGCGGGCTATTACCGAAGATTTATCCGTGATTTCTCTAAGATTGCGGTGCCTTTAACCAGCCTGACAAAGAAAGAAGTTAAGTTTGAATGGAATGAATCTCAAGATGAGCCTTTGAGACTCTGAAGCGCAAGCTAATTGAAGCACCTGTTTTGGCCTTACCTGAGGGTAATGATGATTTTGTAGTCTATAGTGATGCTTCTAAGATGGGGTTCGGCTGTGTGCTGATGCAAAGGGATAAAGTAATTGCCTACGCATCAAGGCAGCTAAAGGTGCATGAAAAGAATTATCCGACGCATGATTTGGAGCTTGCAGCCGTAACCTTTGCATTGAAGATTTGGCGGCATTATCTGTATGGGACTAGATGCAAATTATATACAGATCACAAAAGTCTGAAGTATATATTTGATCAAAAAGAGCTGAATATGCGACAAAGGCGATCAATGGAATTGATTAAAGACTATGACTGTGAGATCCTTTACCATCCAGGTAAAGCAAACATAGTAGCAGATGCCTTAAGCCGCAAAACCGGACAAAACCATTATATCCGATGTTATGCAATGACTTCTGTCATTTTGGAGTCTGCTCTAACTGAATCAATAATCGCCGCTCAAACCGAAGCCATAAGGGATGAGAACTTGAAAGCCGAGCGTATGGTTACTTATGTGACCAAGCTGACCCTTGACAATCGTGGTCTTAGACGGTTCATGAATAGAATATGGGTTCCCAGGTTAGGAGGTGTTTGTGATCAGATTCTGTCGGAGGCTCATATGTCGAAATTTGCGATACATCCTGGTTCTACTAAAATGTATCAGGACTTGAGGACGGAATATTGGTGGCCTGGAATGAAGAAGGACGTAGGTCGATATGTAGAAAATTGCATGACTTGTTTACAAGTCAAATCTGAACATCAGAAGCCGTATGGGGAACTACAACCATTGCCAATCCCGGAATGGAAGTGGGACCATATAACCATGGACTTTGTGATGAAGCTGCCCATGACTAAACGGAATCATGACTCTATATGGGTAATAGTGGATCGACTCACTAAATCAGCCCATTTCCTACCCATACGTGAAGATGAACGCCTCGAAAAGTTAGCTGAATTGTACATAAAAGAAATCGTGACTAGACATGGTGTTCCATTGTCTATAGTATCCGACCGTGACAGCAGATTTACTTCTCGCTTTTGGAAGGCCTTTCAGAATGGACTAGGTACCGAACTTAAGATGAGCACCGCTTATCATCCAGAAACCGACGGGCAAAGTGAGAGAACGATTTTGACTTTGGAAGATATGCTACGCGCCTGTGTGATTGATCTCGGAGGAAATTGGGATACTCACCTTCCATTTGTAGAATTTGCTTACAACAATAGTTATCACTCGACTATTGGCATGCCACCATATCAGCTTTTGTACGGATGTCGATGCCGAACTCCAACCTGTTGGAGGGAAACAGGTGAGCGTCCGATCTCAGGACCAGCCATTTTGCAAGAAGCCCATGATCAGCTACAATTGATTCGTCAGCGGATACAGACTTCTCAAGACAGACAAAAGAAATATCATGATCGAAGACGTAAACCAATTGTGTTTGAGGTTGGTGATAAAGTGTTGTTGAAGGTCTCGCCAAGAAAAGGGATAGTAAGGTTCGGCAAATGGGGGAAGTTGAGCCCTCGATTTGTTGGTCCTTTCGAAATTCTCGAGCGTGTAGGATTACAAGCCTACAAATTTAAGTTGCCTGCCGAAATGTCTGGGATTCATGATGTATTTCACGTTAGTAATCTCAGAAAGTGTTTGATTGACGCTGAAGCTGCAATTCCTTGGAAAGACGTACAAATTGACGAGCAGTTGCGATACAAAGAAGAGCCCGAGCGTATAATCGATCATAAGGTTTCGAAATTGCGCAGCAAGGAAATTCCAATGGTGTTAGTTCAATGGAAATACCATAAGGGATCTGCGCAAACTTGGGAGCGAGAAGACGAAATTAGGCAAAAATATCCAAAGTTATTTCTGTCTTAGTCGATTCCGAGGACGGAATCAATTTAACGGGGGAAGACTGTAACAGCCCGTAATTTATTAAATATAAATTACAACATCAAACTTTGGATAATTAAGCAATTTTGTCCAATTATTAATAATTAACCGAAAACATGAATTTTAAATAGTTAATTATATCAAGTTATAATTAATTATGAAAACTTGCCCCAAATTAGCTGAAATAAAGTTAATAATTAAATTTATTTAATTGACAAATTAAAGTCGTGAAAATGACGAAATGGACAAAAACGAATAAAATTAGTCTAACAGATAATTATAGCAAATCTAGAACTTCCTTGCTATTATTTGCATCTGAAAATGCAAATTAGATTGTTAAAAATAAAAGTTGGTCAATTCCAGAAATTCAGTAGAAAATCTGATTTTTCTCTATTTCCTATAAATAGAGCCTTCTACCTCATTTCCTTGGTTTGGGCAAGCTAAGAACTCTCTCTCTGTCTACAACCTCTCTCTCTCTCTAACTTTTCTCTTAAACGGTTCATCGGATTCTCGTGATTTACACGTCATCGGATAGATATCGTCGAGCTCTACATTAATCTGTCATTGCATGTTCGATTTGGTTCCGATTTGAGGTAAATTCGACCCTTTTTCTGTCTTTTGGTTCGGTTTTGAAGAGCAAACTCGAAATTGCTCAAACTCTCTTCATTCTAAGCTGATTTTCTCTCGTTTAGGACCTGTTTTTGCTTGGAAAACGTCTATAATCGACTGCTATAGCTTGGACGAAGGTTAGTGACTATTTCTCCCTCTTTTATGTTCATGTCTTGTTGTTAAAACCTGGAAAATCGTTGAACAAGAAGAACAAATTCGAGAAATTCATGTCTAGACTCAAATATATGTGTCTCGAATGTGTGTGTCTCGAATGTGTGTCTCGAATGTGTGTGTGTGTTTCGAATCTATATATTGTCTTCGAATCTATGTATTGATTTCGAATCTATGTAGGGTCTTCGAATCTAGGTGTTGTCTTCGAATGTATGTATGGTCTTCGAATCTATCTCAACTAGATTCGAATTGAGGCTATTCGAATCTGTCTCCATAAATTCAAATTGGCTATATTCGAATCTGGTTTAGTTCCAAGCCTAAGATAAATTCCTAAATCAGATTAAGTTATTCATCAACCTTATGTTATGTAAATGTAATTGGAAGTATCATATGATTATGGTAAAACTCACAAGTTTCAAGATGCATAACTATTTTATGCACAAATAAATTAACAGGCCTTGTATGAACCCTTAGAATTTGTATGTCATGATTCACCTTGCTAGTATTACGGTTGGCTTTGTTTCAAGGCCATATATATCCGTAATTATATGGATCGTATTAATCTGATAAGAATAGACTCACTTTGGGACGATAGGAACTACCTCAGACTCGACATCAAGATATGACAATAACCTGATTATATAAATAGGGTTATATAGATCATGTTACAAACGTGACATTAATATACCAGACTTGAGACTGAACTGCAGGAACCAGCCGATTTGACAGAGTAAATTGGACGGCTTAACTCGTGACAGATTTCATTAATTACTTGCATATGTTACGATACTTATTGGTAAATGTTACTGAACTGTATGGAAACTTTTGTTATTGCTGCATGTTTCTTGAATACTTTATTGTATCATAGAGACTTACTTTTGACATTATTGAAGCTAGATATCTGAAATGCCTTGGATTGCATGTTCACTTTTACATTTTTGTAAATACTTATCATGCTTACTGCTTACTTGATTGTTGATACATTTGCCTCTGCATACTGCATAAACTGATCGGACCGAATGCGAGATCTCCATTCACAGGGAGGAATTCTGCAGATTCCTTTCCTATCTGACTTGTTTCCATACACTTCCCGTAGGGCTTCGGCCTTACCCATGGGAATACAGATTGGGTTGACTCCCAATTCTTTGCCGTCTCTGACGTGTTGACTTAGCGACATGAACTGATAGTATGTTATATATGTGTGGTAACTAATGGTACTCTGTTAACTCACTAAGCAATGTTAGCTTACTCTGTCATGACAACTCTCTTTACAGGAAAATCTGATAAGGCCAAGGTTATAGCAGGTAGTTCGTCCCAAGCTAAGTGAACCTTGATACTGGAGGATTGCAGACTTTTGAACCTATTGCTGATGCCTATTTTGTACTGATTATTGCGGTCTCGGGTAGCTTGTTCAATCTTCCGCACTCTGATT
The DNA here is from genome assembly GCA_020465985.1 of Centrapalus pauciflorus. Taxonomy (NCBI): domain Eukaryota; kingdom Viridiplantae; phylum Streptophyta; class Magnoliopsida; order Asterales; family Asteraceae; genus Centrapalus; species Centrapalus pauciflorus. The sequence goes on along the minus strand of JAANYP010001634.1, from coordinate 89,243 downwards.
GAAGATTTTAGAAGCTAGATTAGACCACCATCATATGATTAATATATTTTGTAATTAAGTATCTTGTAGCTTTTTGAATCAGGTATGTGGACCTGTGGTATCAGACAATATATTTATTACTTAATGAAATGTACTTAAAGAAATTATGACGTGTACTGTTTGTGGTAACTCGGGTGTTACACCAATAAGTACCGAAACATATGCAAGTAAGTAATGCAATTTGTCACTCACATCGGTCCTGAGCAATGCAAGTAATCAAGGAAGACGCAACAGCAGTTGTCCAGTTTCAGTAGTGTCTATCATAAGTTCCAAGCATACAATTAAGTAATCAAGGAACATGCAGCAGCAGTTGTCCAATTTCAGTAGTGTCAATCATACGTTCCTAACATACAATTAAGTAATCAAGGAACATGCAGCAACATATGTTTCCATACAAGTCAGTAACAATCACCAATAAGTACCGAAACATATGCAAGTATAAGTAATGCAATCTGTCACTCACAGCAGTCCTGAGCAATGCAAGTAATCAATGAACATGCAACAACAGTTGTCCAGTTTCAACAATGTCTATCATACGTTCCTGGCATACTATTAAGTAATCATTGAACATGCAGCAGCAGTTGTTTCTATACAAGTCAGTAACAATCACCAATAAGTACCGAAACATATGCAAGTAAGTAATGCAAATCTGTCACTCACATTGGTCTTGAGCAACACAAGTAATCAAGGAACCTGCAGCAGCAGTCGTCCACGAGACCCATTACATCATATTCTTAGCATACAATTAAGTAATAAAGGAACATGCAGCAGCAGTTGTCCAGTTTCAGTAGTGTCTATCATACGTTCCTAACATACAATTAAGTAATCAAGGAACAGGCAGCAACAGATGTTTCCATACAAGTCAGTATCAATCACCAATAAGTACCGAAACATATGCAAGTAAGTAATGCAATCTGTCACTCACAGCAGTCCTGAGCAATGCAAGTAATCAATGAACATGCAACAACAGTTGTCCAGTTTCATCAGTGTCTATCATACATTCCTAGCAAACAATTAAGTAATCAAGGATCATGTAGCAGGAGTTGTCCAGTTTCAGCAGTGTCTATCATACGTTCCTTGCATACAATTAAGTAATCAAGGAACATGCAGCAACATATGTTTCCATACAAGTCAGTAACAATCACCAATAAGTACCGAAACATATGCAAGTTAGTAACCAATCTGTCACTCACAGCGGTCCTGAGCAATGCATTTAATCTATGAACACGCACCAACACTTGTCCAGATTCATCAGTGTCTATCATACGTTCCTAACATACAATTAAGTAATAAAGGAACATGCAGCAACAGATGTTTCCATACAAGTCAGAAACAATCACCAATAAGTACCGAAAGATGTGGAAGTAAGTAATGCAATCTCTCACTCACAGCGATCCTGAGCAATGCAAGTAATCAATGAACATGAAGCAGGAGTTGTCCAGATTCATCAGTGTCTATCATACATTCCTAACATACAATTAAGTAATCAAGGAACAAGCAGCAGCAGATGTTTCCATACAAGTCCGTAGAAATCACAAATAAGTACCGAAACATATGCATGTAAGTAATGCAATCTGTCACTTACAGCGGTCTCGAGCAATGCAAGTAATCAAGGAACATGCAGCAGCAGTTGTCCAGTATCAATAATGTCTATCATACGTTCCTAGCATGCAATGCAAGTAATCAAGGAACATGAAGCAGCAGTTGTTTCCATACAAGTCCGTAGCAATCACCAATAAGTACCGAAACATATGCAAGTAAGTAATGCAATCTGTCACTCACAGCGGTCCTGAGCAATGCAAGTAATCAATGAACATGCAACAACAGTTGTCCAATTTCAACAATGGCTATCATACGTTCCTAGCATACAATTAAGTAATCAAGGATCATGTAGCAGCAGTTGTCCAGTTTCAGTAGTGTCTATCATACGTTCCTAACATACAATTAAGTAATCAAGGAACAGGCAGCAACAGATGTTTCCATACAAGTTAGTAACAATCACCAATAAGTAACGAAACATGTGCAAGTAAGTAATGCAACCCGTCACTCACTTCGGTCCTGAGCAATGCAAGTAATCAATGAACATGCAACAACAGTTGTCCAGTTTCAACAATGTCTATTATACGTTCCTAGGATACAATTAAGTAATCAATGAACATGCAACAACAGTTGTCAAATTTCAACAATGTCTATCGTACGTTCCTAGCATACAATTAACTAATCAAGGAACATGCAGCAGCAGTTGTCCAGTTTCATCAGTGTCTATCATACTATCTAACATACAAATAAGTAATCAAGGAACAAGCAGCAGCAGATGTTTCCATAAAAGTCAGTAACAATCACAAATAAGTACCGAAACATATGCAAGTAAGTAATGCAATCTGTCACTCACAGCGGTCCTGAGCAATGCAAGTAATCAATGAACATGCAACAACAGTTGTCCAGTTTCAACAATGTCTATCATACGTTCCTAGCATAAAATTAAGTAATCAAGGAACATGCAGCAGCAGTTGTCCAGTTTCAGCAGTGTCTATCGTACGTTCCTAGCATACAATTAATTAATCAAGGAACATGCAGCAACAGTTGTCCAGATTCAGTAGTGTCTATCATTCGTTCCTAGCATACAATTAATTAACCATTGAACAAGCAGCAGCAGATGTTTTTATACAAGTCAGTAGCAATCACCAATAAGTACCGAAACAGATGCAAGTAAGTAATGCAATCTGTAGCTCACAGCGGTCCTGAGCAATGCAAGTAATCAAGGAACATGAAGCAGCAGTTGTCCAGTTTCAGCAGGGTCTATCATAAGATCCTAGCATACAATTAAGTAATCATTGAACAGGCAGCAACAGATGTTTCCATACAAGTCAGTAGCAATCACCAATAAGTACCGAAACATATGCAAGTAAGTAATGCAATCTGTCACTCACAGCGGTCCAGAGCAATGCAAGTAATCAATGAAAATGCAACAACAGTTGTCTAGTTTCAACAATGTCTATCTTACGTTCCTAGCATAAAATTAAGTAAGCAAGGAACATGCAGCAGCAGTTGTCCAGTTTCAGCAGTGTCTATCGTACGTTCCTAGCATACAATTAATTAATCAAGGAACATGCAGCAGCAGTTGTCCAGATTCGGTAGTGTCTATCATTCGTTCCTAGCATACAATTAACTAATCATTGAACAAGCAGCAGCAGATGTTTCTATACAAGTCAGTAGCAATCACCAATATGTACCGAAACAGATGCAAGTAAGTAATGCAATCTGTAGCTCACAGCGGTCCTGAGCAATGCAAGTAATCAAGGAACAAGAAGCAGCAGTTGTCCAGTTTCAGCAGGGTCTATCATACGATCCTAGCATACAATTAAGTAATCATTGAACAGGCAGCAACAGATGTTTCCATACAAGTCAGTAGCAATCACCAATAAGTACCGAAACATATGCAAGTAAGTAATACAATCTGTCACGCACAGCAGTCCTGAGCAATGCAAGTAATCAAGGAACATGCAGCAGCAGTTGTCCAGTTTAAGCAGTGTCTATCGTACGTTCCTAGCAATGCAAGTAAGAAATCAAGGAACAAACAGCAGCAGATGTTTCCATACAATTCAGTAACAATCACAAATAAGTACCGAAACATATGCAAGTAAGTAATGCAATCTGTCACTCACAGCGGTCCTGGGCAATGCAAGTAATCAAGGAACAAGAAGCAGGAGTTGTCCAGTTTCATCAGTGTCTATCATACATTCGCAGCATACAATTAACTATTCAAGGAACATGCAGTAGCAATCACCAATAAGTACCGAAACATATGCAAGTAAGTAATGCAATCTGTCACTTACAGTGGTCCTGAGCAATGCAAGTAATCAATGAACATGCAACAACAGTTGTCCAGTTTCAGCAGTGTCTGTCATACGTTCTTGCATACAATCAATTAATCATTGAACAAGCAGCAATAGATGTTTCTATACAAGTCAGTATTAATCACCAATTAGTACCGAAACATATGCAAGTAAGTAATACAATCTGTCACCCACATCGGTCCTGAGCAATGCAAGTAATCAAAGAACATGAAGTAGGAGTTGTCCAGTTTCAGCAGTGTCTATCATACGTTCCTAACGTACATTTAAGTAATTAAGGTACAGGCAGCAACAGATGTTTCCATACAAGTAAGTAACAATCAGCTATAAGAACCGAAACATATGCAAGTAAGTAATGCAATCTGTCACTCACAGCGGTCCTGAGCAATGCAAGTTATCAAAGAACATTCAACAACAGTTATCCATTTCAACAATGTCTATCATATGTTCCTAGCATACAAATAAGTAATCAAGGAACATGCAGAAGCAGTTGTCCAGTTTCAGTAGTGTCTATCATACGTTCCAAACATACAATTAAGTAATCAAGGAACAGGCAGCAACAGATGTTTCCTTTCAAGTCAGTAACAATCACAAATAAAACTGAAACATATGCAAGTAAGTAATGCAATCTGTCACTCACAGCGGTCCTGAGCAATGCAAGTAATCAAGGAACATGAAGCAGGAGTTGTCCAGATTCATCTTTGTCTATCATACATTCCTAACATACAATTAAGTAATCAAGGAACAAGCAGCAACCGATGTTTCTATACAAGTCAGTAGCAATCACTAATAAGTACCGAAACATATGCAAGTAAGTAATGCAATCTATCACTCACAGCGGTCCTGAGCAATGCAAGTAATCAATGAACATGAAACAACAGTTGTCCAGTTTCAACAATGTCTACCATACGTTCCTAGCATACAATTAAGTAATCAAGGAACATGCACCAGCAGTTGTCCAGTTTCAGTAGTGTCTATCATACGTTCCTAACATACAATTAAGTAATCAAGGAAAAAGCAGCAACAGATGTTTCCATACAAGTCAGTAGCAATCACCAATAAGTACCAAAACATATGCAAGTAAGTAATGCAATCTGTCACTCACAGCGGTCCTGAGCAATGCTAGTAATCAAGGAACATGAAGCAGGAGTTGTCCAGATTCATCAGTGTCTATCATACGTTCCTAACGTACAATTAAGTAATCAAGGAACAGCCAGCAACAGATGTTTCCATACAAGTCAGTAACAATCACCAATAAGTACCGAAACATATGCAAGTAAGTAAGAAATCTGTCACTCACAGCTGTCCTGAGCAATGCAAGTAATCAATGAACATGCAACAACAGTTGTCCAGTGTCAACAATGTCTACCATGCGTTCCTAGCATACAATTAAGTAATCAAGGAACATGCAGCATCAGTTGTCCAGTTTCAGTAGTGTCTATCATACGTTCCTAACATACAATTAAGTAATCAAGGAAAAAGCAGCAGCAGATGTTTCCATACAAGTCAGTAGCAATCACCAATAAGTACCGAAACATATGCAAGTAAGTAATGCAATCTGTCACTCACAGCGGTCCTAAGCAATGCAAGTAATCAAGGAACATGAAGCAGGAGTTGTCCATATTCATCTTTGTCTATCATACATTCCTAACATACAATTAAGTAATCAAGGAACAAGCAGCAGCTGATGTTTCTATACAAGTCAGTAGCAATCACCAATAAGTATCGAAACATATGCAACTAAGTAATGCAATCTGTCACTCACAGCGGTCCTGAGCAATGCAAGTAATCAATGAACATGCAACAACAGTTGTCCAGTTTCAACAATGTCTACCATACGTTCCTAGCATACAATTAAGTAATCAAGGAACATGCAGCAGCAGTTGTCCAGTTTCAGTAGTGTCTATCATACGTTCCTAACATACAATTAAGTAATCAAGGAAAAAGCAGCAGCAAATGTTTCCATACAAGTCAGTAGCAATCACCAATAAGTACCGAAACATATTCAAGTAAGTAATGCAATCTGTCACTCACAGCGGTCCTGAGCAATGCAAGTAATCAAGGAACATGAAGCAGGAGTTGTCCAGATTCATCAGTGTCTATCATACGTTCCTAACGTACAATTAAGTAATCAAGGAACAGCCAGCAACATATGTTTCCATACAAGTCAGTAACAATCACCAATAAGTACCGAAACATATGCAACTAAGTAAGAAATCTGTCACTCACAGCTGTCCTGAGCAATGCAAGTAATCAATGAACATGCAACAACAGTTGTCCAGTGTCAACAATGTCTACCATGCGTTCCTAGCATACAATTAAGTAATCAAGGAACATGCAGCATCAGTTGTCCAGTTTCAGTAGTGTCTATCATACGTTCCTAACATACAATTAAGTAATCAAGGAAAAAGCAGCAGCAGATGTTTCCATACAAGTCAGTAGCAATCACCAATAAGTACCGAAACATATGCAAGTAAGTAATGCAATCTGTCACTCACAGCGGTCCTGAGCAATGCAAGTAATCAAGGAACATGAAGCAGGAGTTGTCCATATTCATCTTTGTCTATCATACATTCCTAACATACAATTAAGTAATCAAGGAACAAGCAGCAGCTGATGTTTCTATACAAGTCAGTAGCAATCACCAATAAGTATCGAAACATATGCAACTAAGTAATGCAATCTGTCACTCACAGCGGTCCTGAGCAATGCAAGTAATCAATGAACATGCAACAACAGTTGTCCAGTTTCAACAATGTCTACCATACGTTCCTAGCATACAATTAAGTAATCAAGGAACATGCAGCAGCAGTTGTCCAGTTTCAGTAGTGTCTATCATACGTTCCTAACATACAATTAAGTAATCAAGGAAAAAGCAGCAGCAAATGTTTCCATACAAGTCAGTAGCAATCACCAATAAGTACCGAAACATATTCAAGTAAGTAATGCAATCTGTCACTCACAGCGGTCCTGAGCAATGCAAGTAATCAAGGAACATGAAGCAGGAGTTGTCCAGATTCATCAGTGTCTATCATACGTTCCTAACGTACAATTAAGTAATCAAGGAACAGCCAGCAACAGATGTTTCCATACAAGTCAGTAACAATCACCAATAAGTACCGAAACATATGCAAGTAAGTAAGCAATCTGTCACTCACAGCGGTCCTGAGCAATGCAAGTAATCAATGAACATGCACCAACAGTTGTCCAGATCATCAGTGTTTATTATACGTTCCTAACATACAATTAATTAATCAAGGAACATGCAAGCAGCAGTTGTCTAGTTTCAGCAGTGTCTATCATACGTTCCTAACATACAATTAAGTAATCAAGGAACAGGCAGCAACAGATGTTTCCATACAAGTCAGTAACAATCACCAATAAGTACCTAAACATATGAGAGTAAGTAATGCAATCTGTCACTCACAGCGGTCCTGAGCAATGTAAGTAATCAATGAACATTCAATAACAGTTGTCCAGTTTCAACAATGTCTATCATACGTTCCTAGCATACAATTAAGTAATCAAGGAAAAAGCAGCAGCAGATGTTTCCATACAAGTCAGTAGCAATCACCAATAAGTACCGAAACATATGCAAGTAAGTAATGCAATCTGTCACTCACAGCGGTCGTGAGCAATGCAAGTAATCAAGGAACATGAAGCAGGAGTTGTCCATATTCATCTTTGTCTATCATACATTCCTAACATACAATTAAGTAATCAAGGAACAAGCAGCAGCTGATGTTTCTATACAAGTCAGTAGCAATCACCAATAAGTATCGAAACATATGCAACTAAGTAATGCAATCTGTCACTCACAGCGGTCCTCAGCAATGCAAGTAATCAATGAACATGCAACAACAGTTGTCCAGTTTCAACAATGTCTACCATACGTTCCTAGCATACAATTAAGTAATCAAGGAACATGCAGCAGCAGTTGTCCAGTTTCAGTAGTGTCTATCATACGTTCCTAACATACAATTAAGTAATCAAGGAAAAAGCAGCAGCAAATGTTTCCATACAAGTCAGTAGCAATCACCAATAAGTACCGAAACATATGCAAGTAAGTAATGCAATCTGTCACTCACAGCGGTCCTGAGCAATGCAAGTAATCAAGGAACATGAAGCAGGAGTTGTCCAGATTCATCAGTGTCTATCATACGTTCCTAACGTACAATTAAGTAATCAAGGAACAGCCAGCAACAGATGTTTCCATACAAGTCAGTAACAATCACCAATAAGTACCGAAACATATGCAAGTAAGTAAGCAATCTGTCACTCACAGCGGTCCTGAGCAATGCAAGTAATCAATGAACATGCACCAACAGTTGTCCAGATCATCAGTGTTTATTATACGTTCCTAACATACAATTAATTAATCAAGGAACATGCAAGCAGGAGTTGTCCAGATTCATCAGTGTCTATCATACGTTCCTAACATACAATTAAGTAATCAAGGAACAGGCAGCAACAGATGTTTCCATACAAGTCAGTAACAATCACCAATAAGTACCTAAACATATGAGAGTAAGTAATGCAATCTGTTACTCACAGCGGTCCTGAGCAATGTAAGTAATCAATGAACATTCAATAACAGTTGTCCAGTTTCAACAATGTCTATCATACGTTCCTAGCATACAATTAAGTAATCAAGGAAAAAGCAGCAGCAGATGTTTCCATACAAATCAGTAGCAATCACCAATAAGTACCGAAACATATTCAAGCAAGTAATGCAATCTGTCACTCACAGCGGTCCTGAGCAATGCAAGTAATCAAGGAACATAAAGCAGGAGTTGTCCATATTCATCTTTGTCTATCATACATTCCTAACATACAATTAAGTAATCAAGTAACAAGCAGCAGCTGATGTTTCTATACAAGTCAGTAGCAATCACCAATAAGTATCGAAACATATGCAAGTAACTAATGAAATCTGTCACTCACAGGAGTCCTGAGCAATGCAGGTAATCAATGAACATGCAACAACAGTTGTCCAGTTTCAAAAATGTCTACCATACGTTCCTAGCATACAATTAAGTAATCAAGGAACATGCAGCAGCAGTTGTCCAGTTTCAGTAGTGTCTATCATACGTTCCTAACATACAATTAAGTAATCAAGGAAAAAGCAGCAGCAGATGTTTCAATACAAGTCAGTGGCAATCACCAATAAATACCGAAACATATGCAAGTAAGTAATGCAATCTGTCACTCACAGCGGTCCTGAGCAATGCAAGTAATCAATGAATATGCAACAACAGTTGTCTAGTTTCAACAATGTCTACCATACGTTCCTAGCATACAATTAAGTAATCAAGGAACATGCAGCAGCAGTTGTCCAGTTTCAGTAGTGTCTATCATACGTTCCTAACATACAATTAAGTAATCAAAGAAAAAGCAGCAGCAGATGTTTCCATACAAGTCAATAGCAATCACCAATAAGTACCGAAACATATGCAAGTAAGTAATGCAATCTGTCACTCACAGCGGTCCTGAGCAATGCAAGTAATCAAGGAGCATGAAGCAGGTGTTGTCCAGATTCATCAGTGTCTATCATACGTTCCTAACGTACAATTAAGTAAGATGTTTCCATACAAGTCAGTAACAATCACCAATAAGTACCGGAACATATGCAAGTAAGTAAGCAATCTGTCACTCACAGCGGTCCTGAGCAACGCAAGTAATCCATGAACATGCACCAACAGTTGTCCAGATCATCAGTGTTTATTATACGTTCCTAACATACAATTAATTAATCAAGGAACATGCAAGCAGCAGTTGTCTGGTTTCAGCAGTGTCTATCATACGTTCCTAACATACAATTAAGTAATCAAAGAACAGGCAGCAACAGATGTTTCCATACAAGTCAGTAACAATCACCAATAAGTACCTAAACATATGAGAGTAAGTAATGCAATCTGTCACTCACAGCGGTCCTGAGCAATGCAAGTAATCAATGAACATGCAATAACAGTTGTCCAGTTTCAACAATGTCTATCATACGTTCCTAGCATACAATTAAGTAATCAAGGAACAAGCAGTAGCAGATGTTTCCATACAAGTCAGTAACAATCACAAATAAGTACCGAAACATATGCACATAAGTAATGCAATCTGTCACTCACAGCGGTCCTGAGCAATGCAAGTAATCAAGGAACAATAAGCAGGAGTTGTCCAGTTTCATCAGTGTCTATCATTCTTTCGTAGCATACAATTAAGTATTCAAAGAACATGCAGCAGCAGATGTTTCTATACAAGTCAGTAGCAATCACCAATAAGTACCGAAACATATGCAAGTAAGTAATGCAATCTCACACTTACAGTGGTCCAGAGCAATGCAAGTAATCAATGAACATGCAACAACAGTTGTCCAGTTTCAGCAGTGTCTGTCATACGTTCCTAGCATACAATCAATTAATCATTGAACAAGCAGCAACAGATGTTTCTATATAAGTCAGTAACAATCACCAATTAGTACCGAAACATATGCAAGTAAGTAATGCAATCTGTCACTCACATCGGTCCTGAGCAATGCAAGTACTCAAGGAACATGAAGTAGGAGTTGTCCAGTTTCAGCAGTGTCTATCATACGTTCCTAATGTACAATTAAGTAATTAAGGTACAGGCAGCAACAGATGTTTCCATACAAGTCAGTGACAATCAGCTATAAGTACCGAAACATATGCAAGTAAGTAATGCAATCTGTCACTCACAGCGGTCCTGAGCAATGCAAGTTATCAAAGAACATTCAACAACAGTTGTCCATTTCAACAATGTCTATCATATGTTCCTAGCATACAATTAAGTAATCAAGGAACATGCAGAAGCAGTTGTCCAGTTTCAGTAGTGTCTATCATATGTTCTAAACATACAATTAAGTAATCAAGGAACAGGCAGCAACATATGTTTCCTTTCAAGTCAGTAACAATCACAAATAAGTACTGAAACATATGCAAGTAAGTAATGCAATCTGTCACTCACAGCGGTCCTGAGCAATGCAAGTAATCAAGGAACATGAAGCAGGAGTTGTCCAAATTCATCTTTGTCTATCATACATTCCTAACATACTATTAAGTAATCAAGGAACAAGCAGCAGCTGATGTTTCTATACAAGTCAGTAGCAATCACTAATAAGTACCGAAACATATGCAAGTAAGTAATGCAATCTGTCACTCACAGCGGTCCTGAGCAATGCAAGTAAAAATGAACATGCAACAACAGTTGTCCAGTTTCAACAATGTCTACCATACGTTCCTAGCATACAATTAAGTAATCAAGGAACATGCAGCAGCAGTTGTCCAGTTTCAGTAGTGTCTATCATACGTTCCTAACATACAATTAAGTAATCAAGGAAAAAGCAGCAGCAGATGTTTCCATACAAGTCAGTAGCAATCACCAATATTTACCGAAACATATGCAAGTAAGTAATGCAATCTGTCACTCACAGCGGTCCTGAGCAATGCAAGTAATCAATGAACATGAAGCAGGAGTTGTCCAGATTCATCTTTGTCTATCATACATTCCTAACATACAGTTAAGTAATCAAGGAACAAGCAGCAGCTGATGTTTCTATACAAGTCAGTAGCAATCACCAATAAGTACCGAAACATATGCAAGTAAGTAATGCAATCTGTCACTCATAGCGGTCCTGAGCAATGAAAGTAATCAATGAACATGCAACAACAGTTGTCCAGTTTCTACAATGTCTACCATACGTTCCTAGCATACAATTAAGTAATCAAGGAACATGCAGCAGCAGTTGTCCAGTTTCAGTAGTGTCTATCATATATTCCTAACATACAATTAAGTAATCAAGGAAAAAGCAGCAGCAGATGTTCCCATATAAGTCAGTAGCAATCACCAATAAGTACCGAAACATATGCAAGTAAGTAATGCGATCTGTCACTCACAGCGGTCCAGAGCAATGCAAGTAATCAAGGAACATGAAGCAGGAGTTGTCCAGATTCATCAGTGTCTATCATACGTTCCTAACGTACAATTAAGCAATCAAGGAACAGCCAGCAACAGATGTTTCCATACAAGTCAGAAACAATCACCAATAAGTACCGAAACATATGCAAGTAAGTAAGCAATCTGTCACTCACAGCGGTCCTGAGCAATGCAAGTAATCAATGAACGTGCACCAACAGTTGTCCAGATCATCAGTGTCTATTATACGTTCCTAACATACAATTAATTAATCAAGGAACATGCAAGCAGCAGTTGTCTAGTTTCAGCAGTGTCTATCATACGTTCCTAACATACAATTAAGTAATCAAGGAACCGGCAGCTACAGATGTTTTCATACAAGTCAGTAACAATAACCAATAAGTACCTAAACATATGCAAGTAAGTAATGCAATCTGTCACTCACAGCGGTCCTGAGCAATGCAAGTAATCACTGAACATGCAATAACAGTTGTCCAGTTTCAACAATGTCTATCATACGTTCCTAGAATACAATTAAGTAATCAAGGAACATGCAGCAGCAGTTGCCTAGTTTCAGTAGTGTCTATCATACGTTCCTAGCATACAATTAAGTAATCAAGGAACAGGCAGCAACAGATGTTTCCATACGAGTCAGTAACAATCACCAATAAGTACCGAAACATATGCAATTAAGTAACCAATCTGTCACTCACAGCGGTCCTGAGCAATGCAAGTTATCAATGAACATGCAACAACAGTTGTCCAGTTTCAACAATGTCTATCATACGTTCCTAGCATACAATTAAGTAATCAAGGAACATGCAGCAGCAGTTGTCCTGCTTCAGTAGTGTCTATCATACGTTCCTAACATACAATTAAGTAATCAAGGAACAAGCAACAGCAGATGTTTCCATACATGTCAGTAACAATCACAAATAAGTACCGAAACATATGCAAGTAAGTAATGCAATCTGTCACTCACATCGGTCCTGAGCAATGCAAGTAATCAAGGAACATGCAGCAGCAGTTGTCCAGTTTCAGCAGTGTCTATCATACGTTCCTAGCATACAATTAAGTAATCAAGGAACAGGCAGTGATGAGAACCTGTCCAAGGACCGAGATGACGAAGATCCGTTAAGGTGGAAGATCGGACCTATCACAAGATCAAAATCCAATATGTTCCAGGATGCTCTCAATGGAATGATTAATTATTGTCGGAATCAAGCTCCCGTTTGTTCGCAAAACAACCAAACACGCTTCCTAATGTTGATCCAAGTTGAACACTAATATTAGTCCAAGTTTTGGAGCCCAAGTTCTCACTTTAATCCACAAAAGCCCAAAAATAAATAAAATTCGGCCAAGCCCACCCATGTGCATTGTTTTGGCTATAACTTCCTCATGTTAAGCCCAATTTGAGTGAAATAAAAGCCCACTTCAACCTTGGCCTTTTTCCTATATTTTCAAGAATAAAAAAAAGGCCCAAAATATGTCCTTAGCCACGTCCATGAATCTGCCCATAAAGGTGTCCATGTTGAACTTGTCAAAGATTAAATTCAAGGCATTTTGAAGGTTTTCTCAACATTATGGCCATTTACTTGGAGGAGATAAAGGGATAGAAGTTACTTGCATGATTAATGCCTACTAGAAGTTTCAAGTAGTGAAATGTCAATAATGCCCTTTTGATAAGTAGTCTTGCTTATTTGATAGCTTATCGTGATAGCTTGTGCAACTTATCTAGATAAGTAGTTGGTCTTATATTTTCTCCTATATATAGGCACTCAATGTAACCATTTCAATCATCCTTCATTTTGAGTAAAATTGTGAGTTTTTAACTCTTATTGTTCCTTATGAACTTTTAGAACTTATCGAGTGTTTTAGCTTGTGGCGTTCGAAACTTATCAATCAACTTGGTGGGGTTGATTGTGGCGTTCTCTATACCAAAGTTCTTGCGTCGTATATAGGCAACGGGTCGCGGTTCCACTTATACCAAGGTTCTTGTCTCGTTTATAGACAACGGGTCGCGGTCTTATCCAATTTACTTGAAACAACCATTAGAACGATCGGGCAGTCGTGATCTATCACACATTCATCGGGTGAGATCACATCATTTGGTATCAGAGCCAGGTTCTATTGGTTTGTTTTCTACTTTATATTTCTTTCGTATCATCTTTCACTTTCTTTCTCTTCGTCCTTTCATTTTTAATTTCTTCTCTTCATCCTTGCATTGTGGTTCATGTTAGTAGTGGATCTTGTCAAAAATTGACTTGGTTGCTACTAATTGATTTTTTCGAGGATCATACGAGTTCTTTAGTTTTTTTTTTTATTCTTATTTTGCATCATTTGTTCCTAAAAAAAAAAAAAAAAAAAAAAAAAAAAAGCAAAAAAAAAGGAAGAAAAAGAAATCGCAAAAAAAAAAAAGATTAAAAAAAGGGTAAAAAAAACGCAAAAGAAAAGACAAAAAAAAGGAACGCAAAGTAAATTATTATTGTTGTTAGTTTTCTTTATTTTCATTTCCTGTTCTATTTACCTTTACGTACTACTAGCATTGTTCATCTTGTTATATTTGGTTTTGTCAAATCTCTTCTTAAAGTTGTTTGGTCTGTTTTGAATTCTACAAGGCCACAAGCCCACTTGATTTTGATTTCTTTTAGTTTGTTTTGAACTTTAAGAGTTAAAAAGAGTGGTAAAAGGTGGTGTGGTAAGATCATTAGAGGGTAAAAGCCAAACACAACATACACGAGAATCGAGTGAACATAATTTTGAGTGAAACACGTAAGGGAGTGTCGGGAGGAAATAATATTTTTATTGTTATTACTTTCTGTCTTCTATTTTGCAGCAAAAAAAAAATGGCGGATGAGCAACCTCCTCCTAATCTTCAAGTTCAAGCCATGATGGAGGAAATGCGACGATTGATGAGAACGGAATTCAACCAAATTCATGAAAGAATGGACCGATTGGAGACTGAAAGACCACAACTTATCTGCACGCCATCACAAGTTTCTTATGAAAATCATGACGACGATGGAGGAAGTAACGGATGGGAATCTGAAAGAGGAGCTTCTCGAAGAAGGCCCCGAAGAGACAACAATTTGAATTCTATCAAGATGAAAATTCCATCGTTTCAAGGAAAGTCAGATCCGGAAGCCTACATCGATTGGGAGACTAAAATGGAGTTCATCTTTTGATGTGATCTCACCCGATGAATGTGTGATAGATCACGATTGCCCGATCGTTCTAATGGTTGTTTCAAGTAACTTGGATAGGACCGCGACCCGTTGTCTATAAAGAGACAAGAACCTTGGTATAAGTGGAACCGCGACCCGTTGCCTATATACGAGGCAAGAACTTTGGTATAGAGAACGCCACAATCAACCCCACCAAGTTGATTGATAAGTTTCGAACGCCACAAGCTAAAACACTCGATAAGTTCTAAAAGTTCGTACGGAACAATAAGAGTTAAAAACTCACAATTTTACTCAAAATGAAGGATGATTGAAATGGTTACATTGAGTGCCTATTTATAAGAAAAAATATAAGACCAACTACTTATCTAGATAAGTTGCACAAGCTATCACGATAAGCTATCAAATAAGCAAGACTACTTATCAAAAGGGCATTATTGACATTTCACCACTTGAAGCTTCTAGTAGGTATTAATCATGCAAGTAACTTCTATCCCTTTATCTCCTCCAAGTAAATTGCCATAATGTTGAGAAAACCTTCAAAATGCCTTGAATTTAATTTTTGACAAGTTCATTAACATGGACACCTTTATGGGCAGATTCATGGACGTGGATAAGGACATATTTTGCGCCTTTTTTATTCTTGAAAATATAGGAAAAAGGCTAAAGTTGAAGTGGGCTTTTATTTCACTCAAATTGGGCTTAAAATGAGGAAGTTATGGCCAAAACAATGCACATGGGTGGGCTTGGCCGAATTTTATTTATTTTTGGGCTTTTGTGGATTAAAGTGAGAACTTGGCCTCCAAAACTTGGACTAATATTAGTGTTCAACTTGGATCAACATTAGGAAGCGTGCTTGGTTGTTTTGCGAACAAACGGGAGCTTGATTCCTCAAATCTTCACCTGTATCAAACAGAGTCAAGTCAGTTACACTAAAAACATTATGAACATTATACTCATCTGGAAGATCAAGTTTTTAAGCATTGTCATTGATTTTCTGCAACACTTGAAATGGTCCATCTCCTCTTGGCATTAACTTTGACTTCCGTTTTGTTGGAAACCGTTCCTTCCGCAAATGAAGCCACACCCAGTCTCCTGGTTCAAAAATAATATTTCTTTTTCCCTTGTTTGCTTGTTGTTCATACTTCTTGGTGCGCTCTTCCATGTTGTGTTTTGCCTGCTCATGGATTTGCTTGACAAATTCCGCCTTTTTCTTGCCATCTAAATTCAAATGCTCATTCACACGCAAAGGAGGCTCGAAAGGTGAAAACTTAGTAGCAGAATGCACATTTCGATTATATGCAAACTCAACATGGGGTAAGCATTGCTCCCAATTTTTCACATTTCTTCCCACTATTGATCTCAATAAAGTACCAAGTGTACGATTCATAACTTCAGTTTGTCCATCCGTTTGGGGATGACAAGTTGTAGAAAACAAAAGCTTTGTTCCCAATTTTCCCCACAACGTTTTCCAAAGTAACTTAAAAACTTTGTGTCCCGATCCGAGACGATAGTTCTTGGCATGCCATGCAATCTAACCACTTCTTTGAAAAACAAATCTGAAATATGTGACGCATCATTGGTTCGATTGCATGGAATGAAATGCGCCCTTTTCGAAAACTGATCAACAACCACGAATATCGAATCTTTGCCATTTTTAGTTCTTGGCAATCCCAACACAAAATCCATAGAAAGATCAACCCATGGTTCACTTGGTATAGGCAGAGGAGTGTATAAACCATGAGGTTGAACCTTTGATTTGGCTTGTTTACAAACAATGCACTTTTTACAAACTTTTCCAACATAAACTTTCATTTTTGGCCAAAAGAAATGTTCCTACAAAATATTCAATGTTTTTGCCATACCAAAATGACCCATAAGGCCTCCACTATGTGCCTCCCAAACCAAAAGTTCACGTAAAGAAGTGTTTGGAATGCAAAGCTTTGATTCTTTGAACAAAAACCCATCATGTATGAAAAACTTTTCAAAAGAGCCCTTTTCACAACTTTGAAAAATCATACCAAAATCCACATCTTCACGATACAACTCTTTGATTTGTCCAAAACCCAGAATTTTAGAGTCAAGAGAAGAGAGTAAAGAGTACCTTCGTGAAAGTGCATCATCCACAATATTTTCCTTACCTTTCTTGAATCGGATGACATATGGAAATATCTCAAGAAACTCTATCCACCTAGCATGTCTCTTGTTGAGCTTTTGTTGTCCTTTTAGAAACTTCAAGGACTCATGATCAGAATGAATGACAAACTCCTTGGTCCACAAACAGTGTTGCCAAGTTTTTAGTGCTCGAACCAAGGCATACATCTCTTTGTCATATGTGGGATAGTTTGAAGTTGCACCACTTAACTTTTCACTAAAATATGCCAATGGTTTTCCTTGTTGCATTAAAACCGCACCAATTCCAACACCCGATGCATCACACTCAATCTCAAAAGTTTTATCAAAATTTGGCAAAGAAAGCAAAGGAGCATGAGTTAAATGAAACTTCAGTTTTTCAAAAGCTTGCTCTTGCTCTTTGCCCCATTTAAAACCAACATTCTTTTTAATCACTTCGGTGAGTGGTGATGCCAAGGTGCTAAAGTTTTTCACAAATCGGCAATAAAAACTTGCAAGACCATGAAAACTCCTCACATCACTTACGCTCTTTGGAGTTGGCCAATCTTGAATAGCCTTTACCTTTTCTTCATCAACAGATATTCCATGAGAACTAACCACATATCCAAGAAATACAATGTGGTCGGTACAAAAAGTGCACTTCTTCCAGTTCGCATAAAGGTGTTCCTGCCTAAGCACACTCAAAACACACGTTAGATGCTCAAGATGATCATTCAAACTCTTAGAATAAATCAAAATATCATCAAAGTAAACGACCACAAATCTCCCAATAAAATCACGCAAAACATGGTTCATTAATCTCATGAACGTACTTGGAGCATTAGTTAACCCAAAAGGCATAACTAACCATTCATATAAACCATGCTTTGTTTTGAAAGCTGTTTTCCATTCGTCACCATCATTCATGCGAATTTGATGATACCCGCTCTTTAGATCAATCTTTGAAAACAACTTTGAGCCATACAATTCATCAAGCATATCATCTAATCGAGGGATTGGATGGCGGTACTTTACCGTGATATTGTTGATGGCACGACAATCTACACACATCCTCCATGATCCATCCTTCTTAGGTACCAGCAATACGGGAACCGCACACGGACTCATGCTTTCTCGAATCCATCCTTTCTCAAGTAATTCCTTAACATGCCTTTGCAACTCTTTGGTTTCTTCCGGATTTGTTCTATACACCGGCTTGTTTGGAATGGAAGAACCTGGAACAAAGTCAATTTGGTGTTCGATCCCGCGAATTGGTGGCAATCCTTTGGGAATTTCCTCGGGAAACAAGTCTTCAAATTCCTGCAAAAGAGATTTAATTTTGCTCGGGAGAATACCGGCCAAATCGTTTGTAATTAAATAAGCTTCTTTGATCAAAAGAATCACAAAAGACATCTCCGAATTCAAGGCTTCCTTTATTTCACTCCTTCTGCAAATGCACAATATTGACTTTCCTTTTCACCCACAAATGTTTTCTTATCTTTTTGTTTTTCATTTGAACCTTTTTTGTGTTCATTATTTTCTTTAGGCTCACCTTCTTTGTTTTTCACATCCCTTTGAAGTCGGACTTGATCTTCATAAACTTGACTCGGTGATATCGGCACAAGAGTTATGGCTTTGGTTTTATGAACAAGAGTGTACTTGTTGGTGAAGCCATCATGTTTCACATGCCGATCATATTGCCATGGCCTACCAAGTAGCAAATGACTTGCTTGCATAGGTACCACATCACACAACACCTCGTCTTCATACTTACCAATGCGAAATGACACCAACACTTGTTTCGTCACACGCACCTCACCACTATCATTAAGCCATTGGAGTTTATATGGCTTTTGATGCTTCATCGTCGACAATTCTAGCTTTTCAACCATGGAAACACTAGCCACATTAGTACAACTCTCACCATCAATGATAACACTACATACCTTGCCTTGAACATAACACCGAGTGTGAAAGAGGTTTTCCCTTTGTGCATCATCTTCTTCCTTAGAAAGAGTGCTTAAGGCTCGCGTTGCAACCAACAATTCTCCTTCTACAGCCAACTCTTCTTCACCATCCGTGTCTTCTTGTGATGATTCGGAAGAATCTGTTTCAATTTCTCCATTTTCTCTAAGCACCATTACAAGCTTATTTGGACATTGACTTGCAATGTGACCCCTGCCAAGACACTTAAAGCATTTTATGTCATGAGTTTTATGAGCACCAGAATGACCTTTCTCCTTGGATGGGCTTGTTGGTTTTGGACCAGATTTGGGATTAAAAGATGATGAACTTTCAGGCCTTTTGGAGCTACCCGCCTTCCAGGTATTCGTTCTTGATCCACCCCCTCTCTTGAGTTGCTTTTCAATTTTAACTGCCATGTTGACCATGTCTTCAATCTCCACATAATGGTGCATCTCAACACGATCACGAATTTCATAATTGAGGTCGTTTAACAACCTGGCCATGGTAGCTTCTCGATCCTCTTGAATGTTGGCTCGGATCATGGTAACCTCCATTTCCTTGAAATAATCATCAACAGACTTACTTCCTTGCTTCAAGCCTTGGAGCTTATTGTGAAGGTCACGATAATAGTGACTTGGTACAAAATGTCGTCTCATGACCCTTTTCATTTCTTCCCATGTATCAATGGGTCTTTCTTCGTTTCTTCGCCTACTAATCACAAGTTGATCCCACCATGTTAGTGCATAATCAGAAAATTCAACAATAGCGAGTTCTACCTTTTTACGATTGGAGTAGTCATGGCAATCATAGATGAACTCCATTTTAGTCTCCCAATCGATGTAGGCTTCCGGATCTAACTTTCCTTGAAACGATGGAATTTTCATCTTGATAGAATTCAAATTGTTGTCTCTTCGGGGCCTTCGTCGAGGAGCTCTTCTTTCAGATTCCCATCCGTCACTTCCTCCATCGTCGTCATGATTTTCATAAGAAACTTGTGATGGCGTGCGGATAAGTTGTGGTCTTTCAGTCTCCAATCGGTCCATTCTTTCATGAATTTGGTTGAATTCCGTTCTCATCAATCGTCGCATTTCCTCCATCATGGCTTGAACTTGAAGATTAGGAGGAGGTTGCTCATCCGCCTTTTTTTTGCTCCAAAATAGAAGACAAAAAGTAATAACAATAAAAATATTATTTCCTCCCGGCACTCCCTTACGTGTTTCACTCAAAATTACGTTCACTCGATTCTCGTGTATGTTGTGTTTGGCTTTTACCCTCTAATGATCTTACCACACCGCCTTTTACCACTCTTTTTAACTCTTAAAGTTCAAAACAAACTAAAAGAAGTCAAAATCAAGTGCGCTTGTGGCCTTGAGGAATTCAAAACATACCAAACAACTTTAAGAAGAGATTTGATAAAACCTAATATAACAGATGAACAATGCTAGTAGTACGTAAAGGTAAATATAGTAAAGGAAATGAAAATAAAGAAAACTAACAAGAATAATAATTTACTTTGCGTTCCTTTTTTTTGTCTTTTCTTTTGCGTTTTTTTTACACTTTTTTTAATCTTTTTTTTTTTACTTTTTTTGCGATTTCTTTTTCTTCCTTTTTTTTTTCTTTACTTTTCTTCCTTTTGTTTTTTTTTGCTTCTTTTTGTTTTTAGGAACAAATGATGCAAAGTAAGAATAAACAAAAAAAAAACTAAAGAACTCGTATGATCCCCGAAAAAATCAATTAGTAGCAACCAAGTCAATTTTTGACAAGATCCACTACAAACATGAACCACAATGCAAGGATGAAGAGAAGAAATTAAAAATGAAAGGACGAAGAGAAAGTAAGTGAAAGATGATACGAAGGAAATATAAAGTAGAAAACAAACCAATAGAACCTGGCTCTGATACCAAATGATGTGATCTCACCCGATGAATGTGTGATAGATCACGATTGCCCGATCGTTCTAATGGTTGTTTCAAGTAACTTGGATAGGACCGCGACCCATTGTCTATAAACAAGACAAGAACCTTGGTATAAGTGGAACCGCGACCCGTTGCCTATATACGAGGCAAGAACTTTGGTATAGAGAACGCCACAATCAACCCCACCAAGTTGATTGATAAGTTTCGAACGCCACAAGCTAAAACACTTGATAAGTTCTAAAAGTTCGTAAGGAACAATAAGAGTTAAAAACTCACAATTTTACTCAAAAATGAAGGATGATTGAAATGGTTACATTGAGTGCCTATTTATAGGAGAAAATATAAGACCAACTACTTATCTAGATAAGTTGCACACGCTATCACGATAAGCTATCAAATAAGCAAGACTACTTATCAAAAGGGCATTATTGACATTTCACCACTTGAAGCTTCTAGTAGGTATTAATCATGCAAGTAACTTCTATCCCTTTATCTCCTCCAAGTAAATGACCATAATGTTGAGAAAACCTTCAAAATGCCTTGAATTTAATCTTTGACAAGTTCATTAACATGGACACCTTTATGGGCAGATTCATGGACGTGGCTAAGGACATATTTTGGGCCTTTTTTATTCTTGAAAATATAGGAAAAAGGCTAAGGTTGAAGTGGGCTTTTATTTCACTCAACTTGGGCTTAAAATGAGGAAGTTATGGCCAAAACAATGCACATGGGTGGGCTTGGCCGAATTTTATTTATTTTTGGGCTTTTTGTGGATTAAAGTGAGAACTTGGCCTCCAAAACTTGGACTAATATTAGTGTTCAACTTGGATCAACATTAGGAAGCGTGCTTGGTTGTTTTGCGAACAAACGGGAGCTTGATTCCGATAATATTTAATCATTCCATTGAGAGCACCCTGGAACATCTTGGATTTTGATCCTGTGATAGGTCCGATCTTCCACCTTAACGGATCTTCGTCATCTCGGTCCTTGGACAGGTTCTCATCGTCTTTGATTGCCATGACTACTCCAATCGTAAAAAGGTAAAACTCGCCGTTGTTGAATTTTCTGATTATGCACTAACATGGTGTGATCAACTTGTGATTAGTAGGCGAAGAAACGAAGAAAGACCCATTGATACATGGGAAGAAATGAAAAGGGTCATGAGACGACGTTTTGTACCAAGTCACTATTCTCTTGACCTTCACAATAAGCTCCAAGGCTTGAAGCAAGGAAGTAAGTCCGTTGATGATTATTTCAAGGAAATGGAGGTTACCATGATCCGAGCCAACATTCAAGAGGATCGAGAAGCTACCATGGTCAGGTTGTTAAATGGCCTCAATTACGAAATTCGTGATCGTGTTGAGATGCACCATTATGTGGAGATTGAAGACATGGTCCACATGGCGGTTAAAATTGAAAAGCAACTCAAGAGAGGGGGTGGATCAAGAACGAATACCTAGAAGGCGGGTAGCTCCAAAAGGCCTGAAAGTTCATCATCTTTTAATCCCAAATCTGGTCCAAAACCAACAAGCCCTTCCAAGGAGAAAGGTCATTCTGGTGCTCCTAAAACTCGTGACATAAAATGTTTTAAGTGTCTTGGCAGGGGACACATTGCAAGTCAATGTCCAAATAAGCTTGTAATGGTACTTAGAGAAAATGGAGAAATTGAAACAGATTCTTCAAAATCATCACAAGAAGACACGGATGGTGAAGAAGAGTTGGTTGTAGAAGGAGAATTGTTGGTTGCAAGGCGAGCCTTAAGCACTCTTTCCAAAGAAGAAGATGATGCACAAAGGGAAACCCTCTTTCACACTCGGTGTTATGTTCAAGGCAAGGTATGTATGTAGTGTTATCATTGATGGTGGGAGTTGTACTAATGTGGCTAGTGTTTCTATGGTTGAAAAGCTAGGATTGCCGACGATGAAGCATCAAAAGCCATATAAACTCCAATGGCTTAATGATAGTGGTGAGGTGCGCGTGACGAAACAAGTGTTGGTGTCATTTCGCATTGGTAAGTATGAAGACGAAGTGTTGTGTGATGTGGTACCTATGCAAGCAAGTCATTTGTGTCACACCCCGTTACCCCGGTTGGCAGCGAAGCGTGACGTCGCGGAAACGTGACCATAATCATACTGAACGACCACTATATGGACGTTTTCAAAAATACATCGATATAACTTTAAAACGTAGAAATGTTTTACATAACCCGTAAATGATAAAGAGTAGTTCGCAAAGTACAGAGATTTAAATACATAATTAAATTGTCCAAAATAATGCAAATAAATCTCCGACGGTTTGAAAAAGGATGCGACTCCTTAAGTGCGGAAGCTTGAAAGTGGTTACTTCTGAAGGCATACTTGCCTTAATTACCTGAAAATACATGCTAAAATACGTCAACAAAAATTGTTGGTGAGCTCATAGGTTTACGCGAAAAGACCAGTTGTATGGACATTATCAGATGAGTTGAATTTATAAAATCATAAATTCCGTGTATGTATTACATAAACCATCATGCAACCGAAGCTTAATTAGAATGAGTTTGCCCTGTGCAGTATTCCCATACGTAATACCGTGTGTTGAATATATATGCACTCGCTGTTAGCCGAACCGAGCTAACACGAATGGGGACATGACTCCCAATAGATCTATCCACAATATACTCGCGCTTACAAATAAATGCAATTAACGGTTCATGATATAAGGGCTGATGGAATCCGAACATGTAATACATATAAGAAATAAACAGTTTTGATGTCCATATAAAAACAGTGCATGTATTTCCACCCCAATAGATAGTGAAAAATAGGGGCTATGAGAACTCACCGTAAGTGCGTCGGCAAAAACGAGCGTAAAATGCAATTAGCGTTGTTTGATGGGTGATGAAACCGGAGGTGTTTAACCGAGTCCTAAATGATGATAAGGACTTAATATCACTAATATATGATAATATGTATATTTATAGATTTTTATGTCTTAAATCACCCAATATTACAAGTTTATAAATAAGATTTGCTTAAAACGTCAAGTTTATATATATATATAATTTTCCAGCTTTTTCGGAGGTTTTTCGGCCTACTTTGAGGCTGTTTTTGACCAAGCTCCAAAATGTTTTAGACTTTGGTTTTCTAGGTCATTAAACTACTATATACAAAGGATTTTTAGAATCAAGAAAGGCCATTTTTCGAGTTGTTTAGGTTGGTGAAAAAGCTCGTTAAAAACGCTATGTTGGCCATTTTTGAGCTGTCAAACTTTCGGTTTCTCAAATAGTTTCTGGAGGTCTTAAACTTCAAAATAAATTATGAAAAATTGCAGATCTATAGTTAAGACATAGATCTAACTTTTGAGACAAGAATCAACTCATTTCGTTGAGTTATGAATTAGTTATGATTTTTCAAAGTCGATATAAGTTTTCTGCCGAAAATCCGTAGTTTATAAACTTACAACAACTTATGATTCTTGTTGTTTATTCAAATACTACTTGTATAAAAGCCATAATAGTTATAAAAACACATATATATCATATGTTTTCATAATATTAACACTTTTATAATGTGTTTACATATTCATAAACATATTTAAAGAAACAACTTAAAATAAAAACTAGAAACTTATAAACTTGAGTTTTTATTAAACTTGTTGTTGTAGGTGATTATATATATTATGCAAGACTTATATAAACATGAATACAAGATGTAATATGTTAGTATTTACTTACTTTGATGTTTTTAGAAGAATGAAAATGAGTAGAAGGTTGGATCTTCAAAAATTTCACCAAGAACACTTCAAAAATATGAAGAACACTTGAAAGAACACTTTGTGTGTTCTTGAGGGCTTGATGGCCGGTTTTAGAGGGAGAGAAAGGAGAGGTTTTTGTGTTGTGAAGGTGTGAAGAATGAAGTGAAGTGTTGGTTCTATTTATAGAGGAGAAAAAGGTGGTGAAATGATGAAAATAGTTGTAAAATTTTTGGATGAAAGGAAAGAGGAGGATTTGATGTTGAAATGTTGAGTAAAAAAATACAAACTTTTGGTCCTTGTGTACTATCCTTGTGGCCGGCCTATAAGGGTATTTTTGGTGTATTTCTATTTTTTTTTTTTTGTATAAAAGTATTTAGAAATGTATTCTTGTATTTCCCTTTTCTTGTAAATTCATAAATACTTTTGGATGCATTGTTTTAATGACTTGTTTTAGTCTTGCATAATTAAGGTTAAGTAATTGTATTAGTGTATGATTAGTGTCACAAATCATGATTTAATTATGTACTTAGTTGAATTAATCCCTCATATCGTAAATTGATCGGATTAATTGATTTCCCGATTCATCGCACCGATGAATTTGATTCTAATTGAGTTGAATTTTCTAATAAACCTTGTTAATCACTTGATTAATTTCTAATGACCACTGATTAGGCTATAATTGACTATTAAATACAGATTAGGGCTTTGTTGCTAACCTGGTTTAGTGCCGGATGTTACAGTCTCCCCCTGTTAAGGGAATTTCGTCCCGAAATTAGCTCGTGTTCTCCACTTCTTGAGTACTTGAGAACAGGTGAGGGTATTTTTCCCGGAACTGATCCTCTCGTTCCCACGTAAACTCAGGACCTCGCTTAGAGTTCCATCTGACTTTTATTATCGGGATCCGGCTGTGCTTTAGTTTCTTAACTTCGCGGTCCATTATTTCTACAGGTTGCTCAATGAAGTTCAACTTATCGTCTAACTCCAGCTCGTCCATGGGTATAACGAGTGATTCATCAGCTAGACACTTCATAAGATTGGACACGTGGAAGGTATTATGAACATTACTAAGCTCTGGGGGCAGGTCGAGTCGGTAAGCTACCGGGCCAATTCTTTTGGTGATCTTGAATGGTCCGATATAACGAGGATTGAGTTTTCCTCGTTTCCCAAAACGGATTACGCCTTTCCAAGGCGAGACTTTTAACATTACTTGATCTCCCTCTTGGAACTCCAAATCCTTCCGTCGAATGTCTGCATAACTTTTCTGCCGATCCCGCGCGATTTTTAACCGGTTACGAATCTGGGCTATCTTTTCTGTAGTCTCCTGGATGATTTCCGGTCCAGTAATCTGACTATCTCCTACTTCAGCCCAACAAAGAGGTGATCGACACTTTCGACCGTAGAGTGCCTCGAATGGGGCGGTCTTAATGCTTGAGTGATAGCTGTTGTTATAGGAAAACTCGACTAATGGCAGGTGTCTGTCCCAACTTTTGCCAAAATCGATGACACATGCCCTTAACATGTCTTCCAGCGTCTGAATCGTCCTTTCACTCTGACCATCCGTTTGTGGGTGATAGGCTGTGCTCATATCTAGGCGTGTACCCAGTGCTTCTTGCAATGACTGCCAAAATCTTGATGTGAACCGGCTGTCTCTGTCTGATATAATTGATACTGGCACTCCATGCCTTGAGACGACTTCTTTAAGATAGATTCGTGTTAACTTATCCATCTTATCAGTCTCCTTAATGGGCAGGAAATGTGCGGTTTTGGTAAGCCGATCCACAATCACCCAAATAGTGTCATAACCTCCAGACGTCTTTGGCAACTTGGTGATGAAATCCATGGTGATGTTTTCCCACTTCCACTGGGGTATTTCTGGTTGAACTAGCAATCCTGATGGTTTTTGGTGCTCAGCTTTAACCTTCAAACATGTTAAGCACTTGTTGACGTAGGTAGCAATGTGAGCCTTCATATTTGGCCACCAGTACATTCCTTTCAAGTCGTGATACATTTTATCTGCCCCTGGATGAATAGCATATCTTGTCTTATGCCCTTCATCCATGACCAGCTTTCTTACTCCTCCGAATTTTGGTAACCAAATTCTGCCCATGAAGTGTCGACATTCATCCGGCTTGATTTCGAACTGCTTATCCATCCCTCTCAAGGCTTCATCCAGTATATTACCCTCCTTGACTGCTTCTTCTTGTGCCTCGCGGACTTGAGAGTTTAGGTTTGACTGTATAGTCATGACCAAAGCTCGGACTCTCTAGGGTTTAACCCGTTCCTTTCGGCTCAGGGCATCAGCTACGACATTCGCCTTCCCCGGATGATAACGAATTTCGCAGTCATAGTCACTAAGTAGTTCAACCCAACGACGTTGCCTCATGTTTAACTCTTTCTGGTTCAGAATATGCTGAAGGCTCTTATGGTCTGTGAATACTGTGCATTTAGTTCCATACAGGTAGTGCCTCCATATTTTGAGAGCAAACACCACTGCTCCAAGCTCCAAGTCATGAGTCGTATAATTCACCTCGTGAATTTTGAGCTGCCGTGATGCGTAAGCAATGACTCTATCCCTTTGCATGAGCACACAACCTAATCCATTGTGTGAGGCATCACAGTAGACCACAAAATTTTCAGTCCCTTCAGGTAAGGACAGAATTGGTGCACTACACAACCTTTGCTTTAACTGCTGAAACGCCTTTTCTTGCTCTTCACCCCAGATATACTTCACATCCTTTCGAGTCAATTCCGTTAAGGAACCCGCTATCTTTGAGAAGTTTTCGATAAATCGCCTATAATAACCGGCAAGTCCTAGAAATTGGCGGATTTCCGTGGGGGTTCTAGGAGTCGCCCAGTTCTTTATGGCCTCGATTTTTGATGGATCAACTTGGATTCCCTGGCTGTTGATCACATGTCCAAGGAATTTAACTTCTCGCAACCAAAATTCACATTTTGAAAATTTGGCGTATAACTGCTCCTTTTCTAGCAACTCCAAGATCAACTTGAGATGCTGTTCATGTTCCTCCTTATTTTTGGAATAGATGAGAATATCGTCTATGAACACTATTACAAATTTGTCCAGATACGGTTTACACACACGATTCATGAGGTCCATGAATACGGCTGGTGCGTTAGTTAAACCGAATGGCATCACCTGGAATTCGTAATGTCCATAACGAGTTCTGAATGCCGTCTTGGGGATATCTTCTTCCCGAACTTTTACTTGGTGATAACCGGAGCGCAAATCAATCTTAGAGTAGAAGCTAGATCCTTGTAATTGGTCAAACAGGTCATCAATTCTGGGGAGAGGGTAGCGGTTCTTTACCGTTAACTTGTTTAGCTCTCGGTAGTCTATGCACATTCTGAAGGATCCGTCTTTCTTTTTCACGAACAAGACCGGAGCTCCCCAAGGTGAGGAACTTGGTCGAATGAATCCTTTATCCATCAACTCTTGTAATTGATTGGATAGCTCTTGCATCTCAGAAGGGGCGAGTCTATATGGGGCTCTTGCGATCGGTGCAGCTCCCGGCACCAAATCGATTTGGAACTCTACTTGTCTAGTTGGCGGAAGTCCAGGCAAATCTTCCGGGAAGACCTTCGGATAGTCACAAACCACCGGAATATCCTCAAGTCGCTTCTCCTCCGCCTCTTTTTCTACAATTTGCACCAGTACCGCATGACAACCTCTCCTAAGGCACTTTAATGTTCTCAGGCCGGATATGACATTCAATTGTCGGTTCTTTCTTTCTCCTTGGACTGTTAGAAACTTCTTCTTGTGGAGTGGTATCCGTACCACTTTCTTACCACACAGAATCTCGGCATGATTGTGTGACAACCAATCCATACCAACTACTACGTCGAAACTTCCGAGTTCTATAGGCATCAAGTCTATTTTAAAGGGATGATCTGCCAGCTTCAGTGTGCATTCCTTAATGATACTACTTGCCTCTATTATTTTACCGTCAGCCAGTTCTATAGTATAAGAGTTGTCTAAGGGAAAAGGAGCGGCATTCAATTGCTTACTAAACTTATCAGATATAAAGCTCCTATCAGCCCCAGTATCAAAGAGTACGTAAGCATAAATGTCGTTTAATAAAAACGTACCTGATACCACGTGGGGATCTTGACGAGCGTCACCTGCTCCCAACACAAAAGCTCTCCCCTGAGCTCCTCCACCATTCCTCAGTTTCGGGCACTCACTCTTGAAGTGCCCAGTAGCTCCACATACAAAGCAGCCTTTTTGATTGCTGCCACTGGTTCCCGGGGCTCCTGTCTTGCAGTCCTTGGCCATATGCCCCAAACGTTTGCATTTCTCACAGTGGGTTGGACAGGGACCCTGGTTGTGATGGAAGGTGCATTTAGTGCAGAAAGGCTTGGTACCGGTATAACCTCTTCTTGGCTCAGCTCCAGCTGCGTAAGCCTTAATGGTCTCGGGCTTTTTGGATTGTGAACCCGCATTCTTCCCCGTCTTGTCTTCCCACTTTCTTTTGTTCTCCCCGGCCTTGGCTTCATTCCTCCGGGCTACTTGGTCCATAAGATTATTGGCCATCCTGATGGCATCCTGCAGGGTGGATGGGTTTGAGGCAGTTACGTTACCTTGAATTTGAGGAGCGAGTCCCCAAATGTAACGTTCAATCTTTTTGTACTCCGGGGTCACCATTTGAGGGCACAGAATGCTTAGCTCATGAAATCGGTTGGTGTACCTCGTCACATCTGTTCCCTTCATTGACAGGTTCCAGAACTCCGATTCCATCTTCTGGAGTTCGTTCCTCGGACAATACTCGTCCGTCATCATTTGTTTTAACGCGGACCATGTGAGTTGGTAGGCTTCATTGATACTTACAGACTGGACATAGGAATTCCACCACGTGAGGGCGCTATCTTGTAGGGTGTGAGTAGCAAACTTCACCTTATCTCCCTCAGCACATCCGCTGACGCGAAAGACAGATTCTAGCTTCTCAAACCATCGTATCAAGCCAACGGCTCCTTCAGTTCCGTTGAAATACCGGGGTTTGCAACTTAAAAATCCTTTAATTCCACAACCTTTTGCGTGGATTTCCGTTCCTCCCGTGGTGCGGCTAGCACCACCGTCTCCATTTGCTGAGCTATTCCTATTTGCCTCATACGTGGCTATAGCGGCAGCCACTCTTTGTGCGACTAGCTCTTCAATGTCAGCAGCGCTCATTGCTCGTTTTGGCGGCATTATCTTAAAATTTTAAAGAAAAAGCATAGTGTAAGAAATTGAATCTTAAAGAGGTAAATTCTTCTTAAAGCACAATACTATAATCATCAAACACAATTTCATAAATAACTTGCAATTTTCATTAATCATTCGAAGTTTTCTTACATTAGGGGCGGGTTATTACCCGAAAATTTTGTCCTACACTATTACATGATATTTTCCTACCATTACAAAGATAGATAGATGTGCACTAAGTGTGGGAGTGATCGGGGGTCTCTCCCTTTTCCATTGCGTTGAGGCGCTGAGTCAGCTCCTAGATCCGGGCTTGGCTCTCGGCTAGTTGCTGCCGGAGCTCATTCAGTCCGTCCTGCTGTATAGCAAGGGCGTGCTGGTTGGCCCAATATATGTTGGAGTTTTGCATCTCCTCCCGCTCTAAAAGAGCGGTCATCTCCCCGATATCCAGGTTAAGTGACCGGATCTGGTGGTCATGCCTGGTAGACCTTGCGATCAAAAGTGGTATGGTCTGATCGGCGGGCTCTTGAGTGAGCGATGAGACAGGTGCGGAGGATGGTCCTCCGATCTCGAAGTTTGGAGGAACTCCCTCCATCTGCCTCCATTCGCGGAGGGTCTCCGGTATCCAAGTCCATCGTCGGGCGTCTACCCGTCGGTGTGGTGTCGGGGGATTGGGTTGGGGAGTCGGAACAGGAATAGACTCCCTTCTTGGTATGTTTACCCGTTTCCGGGGTGTGTACAACATCTTTGGGCCGTTAGGATAAGGCCTATACGGCTTATAGGATGGTTAGGCCGGGTGATACGGGACGCGAGCAGGGGCCGTCGGTGGTGAAGGATCCTCTTCCTCCATCGGTTCCTCCTCCATGGGTTCTTCCTCGGATTCCTCCATCGGGTCCTCGTCCTCCGAGGGGTCTTCCTCCTCGGTCGGGTCCTCCTCAGAAAACACTTCCGGATTGCATGGGCTAGTAGGGGTATACTCCTCTTCTGAGTCGGACAAAATGATTATCTCTTGGTGGGACATGTTTTCTGCTATCAAGGTCCATGCATAGTCTTTCAGTTAGTTACAAGTTACAAAATATTTCTAAAATCAGTAAATCTTATGTACAGTTATAGTCTAGGGTACTAATGCAACCTAGTTCACTATAACTATGGCTCTGATACCAATCTGTCACACCCCGTTACCCCGGTTGGCAGCGAAGCGTGACGTCGCGGAAACGTGACCATAATCATACTGAACGACCACTATATGGACGTTTTCAAAAATACATCGATATAACTTTAAAAGGTAGAAATGTTTTACATAACCCGTAAATGATAAAGAGTAGTTCGCAAAGTACAGAGATTTAAATACATAATTAAATTGTCCAAAATAATGCAAATAAATCTCCGACGGTTTGAAAAAGGATGCGACTCCTTAAGTGCGGAAGCTTGAAAGTGGTTACTTCTGAAGGCATACTTGCCTTAATTACCTGAAAATACATGCTAAAATACGTCAACAAAAATTGTTGGTGAGCTCATAGGTTTACGCGAAAAGACCAGTTGTATGGACATTATCAGATGAGTTGAATTTATAAAATCATAAATTCCGTGTATGTATTACATAAACCATCATGCAACCGAAGCTTAATTAGAATGAGTTTGCCCTGTGCAGTATTCCCATACGTAATACCGTGTGTTGAATATATATGCACTCGCTGTTAGCCGAACCGAGCTAACACGAATGGGGGACATGACTCCCAATAGATCTATCCACAATATACTCGCGCTTACAAATAAATGCAATTAACGGTTCATAATATAAGGGCTGATGGAATCCGAACATGTAATACATATAAGAAATAAACAGTTTTGATGTCCATATAAAAAACAGTACATGTATTTCCACCCCAATAGATAGTGAAAAATAGGGGCTATGAAGACTCACCGTAAGTGCATCGGCAAAAACGAGCGTAAAATGCAATTAGCGTTGTTTGATGGGTGATGAAACCGGAGGTGTTTAACCGAGTCCTAAATGATAATAAGGACTTAATATCACTAATATATGATAATATGTATATTTATAGATTTTTATGTCTTAAATCACCCAACATTACAAGTTTATAAATAAGATTTGCTTAAAACGTCAAGTTTATATATATATAATTTTCCAGCTTTTTCGGAGGTTTTTCGGCCTACTTTGAGGCTGTTTTTGACCAAGCTCCAAAATGTTTTAGACTTTGGTTTTCTAGGTCATTAAACTACTATATACAAAGGATTTTTAGAATCAAGAACGGCCATTTTTCGAGTTGTTTAGGTTGGTGAAAAAGCTCGTTAAAAACGCTATGTTGGCCATTTTTGAGCTGTCAAACTTTCGGTTTCTCAAATAGTTTCTGGAGGTCTTAAACTTCAAAATAAATTATGAAAAATTGCAGATCTATAGTTAAGACATAGATCTAACTTTTGAGACAAGAATCAACTCATTTCGTTGAGTTATGAATTAGTTATGATTTTTCAAAGTCGATATAAGTTTTCTGCCGAAAATCCGTAGTTTATAAACTTACAACAACTTATGATTCTTGTTGTTTATTCAAATACTACTTGTATAAAAGCCATAATAGTTATAAAAACACATATATATCATATGTTTTCATAATATTAACACTTTTATAATGTGTTTACATATTCATAAACATATTTAAAGAAACAACTTAAAATAAAAACTAGAAACTTATAAACTTGAGTTTTTATGAAACTTGTTGTTGTAGGTGATTATATATATTATGCAAGACTTATATAAACATGAATACAAGATGTAATAGGTTAGTATTTACTTACTTTGATGTTTTTAGAAGAATGAAAATGAGTAGAAGGTTGGATCTTCAAAAATTTCACCAAGAACACTTCAAAAATATGAAGAACACTTGAAAGAACACTTTGTGTGTTCTTGAGGGCTTGATGGCCGGTTTTAGAGGGAGAGAAAGGAGAGGTTTTTGTGTTGTGAAGGTGTGAAGAATGAAGTGAAGTGTTGGTTCTATTTATAGAGGAGAAAAAGGTGGTGAAATGATGAAAATAGTTGTAAAATCTTGGATGAAAGGAAAGAGGAGGATTTGATGTTGAAATGTTGAGTAAAAAAATACAAACTTTTGGTCCTTGTGGCCGGCCTATAAGGGTATTTTTGGTGTATTTCTATTTTTTTTTGTATAAAAGTATTTAGAAATGTATTCTTGTATTTCCCTTTTCTTGTAAATTCATAAATACTTTTGGATGCATTGTTTTAATGACTTGTTTTAGTCTTGCATAATTAAGGTTAAGTAATTGTATTAGTGTATGATTAGTGTCACAAATCATGATTTAATTATGTACTTAGTTGAATTAATCCCTCATATCGTAAATTGATCGGATTAATTGATTTCCGGATTCATCGCACCGATGAATTTGATTCAAATTGAGTTGAATTTTCTAATAAGCCTTGTTAATCACTTGATAAGTTTCTAATGACCATTGATTAGGCTATAATTGACTATTAAATGTGGATTAGGGTTTTGTTGCTAACCTGGTTCAGTGCCGGATGTTACAATTTGCTACTTGGTAGGCCATGGCAATACGATCGGCATGTGAAACATGATGGCTTCACCAACAAGTACACTCTTGTTCATAAAACCAAAGCCATAACTCTTGTGCCGATGTCACCGAGTCAAGTTTATGAAGATCAAGTCCGAGTTCAAAGGGATGTGAAAAACAAAGAAGGTGAGCCTAATGAAAATAATGAACACAAAAAAGGTTCAAATGAAAAACAAAAAGATAAGAAAACATTTGTGGGTGAAAAGGAAAGTCAATATTGTGCATTTGCAAGAAGGAGTGAAATAAAGGAAGCCTTGAATTCGGAGATGTCTTTTGTGCTTCTTTTGATCAAAGAAGCTTATTTAATCACAAATGATTTGGCCGGTATTCTCCCGAGCAAAATTAAATCTCTTTTGCAGGAATTTGAAGAATTGTTTCCCGAGGAAATTCCCAAAGGATTGCCACCAATTCGCGGGATCGAACACCAAATTGACTTTGTTCCAGGATCTTCCATTCCAAACAAGCCGGCGTATAGAACAAATTCGGAAGAAACCAAAGAGTTGCAAAGGCAAGTTAAGGAATTACTTGAGAAAGGATGGATACGAGAAAGCATGAGTCCGTGTGCGGTTCCCGTATTGCTGGTACCTAAAAAGGATGGATCATGGAGGATGTGTGTAGATTGTCGTGCCATCAACAATATCAACGGTAAAGTATCGCCATCCAATCCCTCGATTAGATGATATGCTTGATGAATTGTATGGCTCAAAGTTGTTTTCAAAGATTGATCTAAAGAGCGGGTATCATCAAATTCGCATGAATGATGGTGACGAATGGAAAACAGCTTTCAAAAGAAAGCATGATTTATATGAATGGTTAGTTATGCCTTTTGGGTTAACTAATGCTCCAAGTACGTTCATGAGATTAATGAACCATGTTTTGCTTGATTTTATTGGAAAATTTGTGGTCGTTTACTTTGATGATATTTTGATTTATTCTAAGAGTTTGAATGATCATCTTGAGCATCTAACGTGTGTTTTGAGTGTGCTTAGGAAGGAACAGCTTTATGCGAACTGGAAGAAGTGCACTTTTTGTACCGACCACATTGTATTTCTTGGATATGTGGTTAGTTCTCATGGAATATCTGTTGATGAAGAAAAGGTAAAGGCTATTCAAGATTGGCCAACTCCAAAGAGC
Organism: Centrapalus pauciflorus; assembly: GCA_020465985.1. Lineage (NCBI taxonomy): Eukaryota > Viridiplantae > Streptophyta > Magnoliopsida > Asterales > Asteraceae > Centrapalus > Centrapalus pauciflorus. The sequence continues at coordinate 54,586 of JAANYP010001634.1, read as the reverse complement.
ATAAGTGATGTGCGGAGTTTTCATGGTCTTGCAAGTTTTTATCGCCGATTTGTGAAAAACTTTAGCACCTTGGCATCACCACTCACCGAAGTGATTAAAAAGAATGTTGGTTTTAAATGGGGCAAAGAGCAAGAGCAAGCTTTTGAAAAACTAAAGTTTCATTTAACTCATGCTCCTTTGCTTTCTTTGCCAAATTTTGATAAAACTTTTGAGATTGAGGGTGATGCATCGGGTGTTGGAATTGGTGCGGTTTTAATGCAAGAAGGAAAACCATTGGCATATTTTAGTGAAAAGTTAGTGGTGCAACTTTAAACTATCCCACATATGACAAAGAGATGTATGCCTTGGTTCGAGCACTAAAAACTTGGCAACACTATTTGTGGACCAAGGAGTTTGTCATTCATTCTGATCATGAGTCCTTGAAGTTTCTAAAAGGACAACAAAAGCTCAACAAGAGACATGCTAGGTGGATGGAGTTTCTTGAGACATTTCCGTATGTCATCCGATTCAAGAAAGGTAAGGAAAATATTGTGGCTGATGCACTTTCACGAAGGTACTCTTTACTCTCATCTCTTGACTCTAAAATTCTGGGTTTTGAACAAATCAAAGAGTTGTATCGTGAAGATGTGGATTTTGGTATGATTTTTCAAAGTTGTTGAAAGGGCTCTTTTGAAAAGTTTTTCATACATGATGGATTTTTGTTCAAAGAATCAAAGCTTTGCGTTCCAAACACTTCTTTACGTGAACTTTTGGTTTGGGAGGCACATAGTGGAGGCCTTATGGGTCATTTTGGTGTGGCAAAAACATTGAATATTTTGCAGGAACATTTCTTTTGGCCAAAAATGAAAGTTTATGATGGAAAAGTTTGTGAAAAGTGCATTGTTTGTAAACAAGCCAAATCAAAGGTTCAACCTCATGGTTTATACACTCCTCTGCATATACCAAGTGAACCATGGGTTGATCTTTCTATGGATTTTGTGTTGGGATTGCCAAGAACTAAAAATGGCAAAGATTCGATATTTGTGGTTGTTGATCGGTTTTCGAAAATGGCGCATTTCATTCCATGCTATCGAACCAATGATGCCTCACATATTTCAGATTTGTTTTTCAAAGAAGTGGTTAGATTGCATGGCATGCCAAGAACTATCGTCTCGGATCGGGACACAAAGTTTTTAAGTTACTTTTGAAAAACGTTGTGGGGAAAATTGGGAACAAAGCTTTTGTTTTCTACAACTTGTCATCCCCAAACGGATGGACAAACTGAAGTTGTGAATCGTACACTTGGTACTTTATTGAGATCAATAGTGGGAAGAAATGTGAAAACTTGGGAGCAATGCTTACCCCATGTTGAGTTTGCATATAATTGAAATGTGCATTCTGCTACTAAGTTTTCACCTTTCGAGATTGTGTATGGATTTAAGCCATTAACTCCTATGGATTTAACTCCTTTGCCTGTGAATGAGCATTTGAATTTAGATGGCAAGAAGAAGGCGGAATTTGTCAAGCAAATCCATGAGCAGGCAAAACACAACATTGAAGAGCGCACCAAGAAGTATGAACAACAAGCAAACAAGGGAAAAAGAAAGATTATTTTTGAACCAGGAGACTGGGTGTGGCTTCATTTGCGAAAGGAACGGTTTCCAACAAAACGGAAGTCAAAGTTAATGCCAAGAGGAGATGGACCATTTCAAGTGTTGCAGAAAATCAATGACAATGCTTACAAACTTGATCTTCCAGATGAGTATAATGTTCATGATGTTTTTAATGTAACTGACTTGACTCTGTTTGATGCAGGTGAAGATTTGAGGACAAATCACTTTCAAGAGGAGGGGAATGATGAGAACCTGTCCAAGGACTGAGATGACGAAGATCTGTTAAGGTGGAAGATCAGACCTATCACAAGATCAAAATCCAAGATGTTCCAGGATGCTCTCAATGGAATGATTAAATATTGTCGGAAACAAGCTCCCGTTTGTTCGCAAAACAACCAAGCACGCTTCCTAATGTTGATCCAAGTTGAAGACTAATATTAGTCCAAGTTTTGGAGCCCAAGTTCTCACTTTAATCCACAAAAGCCCAAAAATAAATAAAATTCGGCCAAGCCCACCCATGTGCATTGTTTTGGCCATAACCTCCTCATTTTAAACCCAATTTGAGTGAAATAAAAGCTCACTTCAACCTTAGCCTTTTTCCTATATTTTCAAGAATAAAAAAGGCCCAAAATATGTCCTTAGCCACGTCCATGAATCTGCCCATAAAGGTGTCCATGTTAATGAACTTGTCAAAAATTAAATTCAAGGCATTTTGAAGGTTTTCTCAACATTATGGCCATTTACTTGGAGGAGATTGTAACAGCCCGTAATTTATTAAATATAAATTACAGCAACAAACTTTGAATATTTAAGCGATGTTGTCCAGTTATAAGTAATTAATTGAAATCATGCATTATAAATAGTTAATTATATTCAGTTATAATTAATTATGAAATCTTGGCCCAATTTAGCTGAAATAAATTTAATAATTAAATTTAGCTAATTGACAATTAAAGACGTGAAATTGACGAAATGGACTAAAATGAATAAAATTAGTCTAAAAAGATAATTCTAGCAATTTAGAACCTCCTTGCTATTATTTGCAAATGAAAATGCAAATTTGACTCGTAAGAGTAAAAATGGTCAATTCCTGAAATTTAGTAGAAAAATCAGATTTTTCTCTATTTCCTATAAATAGAGCCTCCCATCTCCTTTCCTTAGTTTAGAAAAATTCTGAATTCTCCCTTTGAGACCCTCTCTCTACAACCTCATCTTCTCTCTAACTTTTCTCCTAAACGGTTCACCGGATTCACGTGATTTTTACGTCATCGGATAGATATCGTCGAGCTCTACAATAATCTGCCATCGCATGTTTGATTTCGTTCTGATTTGAGGTAAGTTCGACCCTTTTTCTTCCTTTTGTTTCGGTTTTGAAGAGCAAACTCGAAATTGCTTAATTTCTCTTCATTCAAAGTTGATTTGTTCACGTTTAGGACCTGATTTTGATCGAAAAACATCTAAACTCGAAAGCTATAGCTTGGACAAAGGTTAGTAACTGTTTCTCCCTCATTTATGTTCAAGTTTAGTTGTTTAAGACCTGGAATACTGATGAACAAATGATCAAATTCGAGAAAATTATGAACAAACTCGAATTCATCCTCAGATTAGGTTCGAAATTGATTACAATAATGACTTTTGGCATCCAAACTCACTAGAATCGAATGTGCTGTTTTCGAATCTAACTCCCTAGAATCGAATGGTCTATGTTCGAATCTATCTCACTAGACTCGAATGTGTTGTTTTCGAATCTAGCTCCCTAGAATCGAATGGTCTATGTTCGAATCTAACTCACTAGACTCGAATGTGCTGTTTTCGAATTTGGTTTAGTTCCAAGCCAAAGATAAACTCCTAAATCAGATTAAGTTATTGATCAACCTTATGTCATGCGTAACTGTAATTGAAAGTATCTTATGATTATGATAAAACTCACAAGTTTCAAGATACATAACTATTTCATGCACAACTAATTTAACAGGCACTGTATGAACCTTTAGAAATTGTATATCATGATTCACCGTGCTACTAATATGGTTGGCTTTGTTTCAAGGCCATATATCTGTAATCATATGGACAGTAGTAATCTGATAAGAACTCTTGGATATACCCTGGTATGGACCTAAGGGAGTTCCTGTTGACTTGATTGAGCAAAAATAAGAATAAACTTACTCTGGGACGTTAGGAACTACCGCAGCCTCGACAGCAAGATATGACAATAACCTGATTACATAGTTAAGGTTATATAGATCATATTTCAAACTTGACATTAATATACTAGACTTGAAACTGAACTGCAGGAACCGGCCGATTTGACAGAGTAAATTGGACGGCTTAATTCGTTAAGCACTAACTGACTAAGTTACCTTGCTCAGGACTACTGTGAGTGACAGATTACATTAAATACCTGCATATATTTCGATACTTTTTGGTGATTGTTATTGAATTGTATGGAAGCATTTGTTATTACTGCCTGTTCTTGAAATACTTATTGTATGATGGGAACTTACTATTGACATTAATTGAAACTAGATACCTGAAATGTCTTGGACTGCATGTTCACTTTTACATTTTATGTAAATACTTAACATGTTTACTGTTTACTTGATTGCTGATAATTTCACATCTGCATAATGCATAAACTGCTCTGACCGAATGCGAGATCTCCATTCACAGGAAGGAATTCTGCAGATTCCTTTCCTATCTGACTTGTTTCCATACACTTTTCGTAGGGCTTCGGCCTTACACTTGGAAATACAGATTTGGGTTGATTCCCAAATCATTTGCCGTCTCTGACGTGTTGACTTGCCGACATGAGCTGATAGTATGTTATATATGTGTGGTAACTTATGGTACTCTGTTAACTCACTAAGCAATGTTAGCTTACTATGTCATGACAACTCTCTTTACAGGAAAAGCTGATAAGGCCAAGACTATAGCAGGTAGTTCGTCCCAAGCTAAGTGAACGTTGATACTTGAGGAATACAGACTTTTGGACTTATTGCTGATGCCTATTTTGTAATGATTATTGCGGTCTCGGGTAGCTTATTCAATCTTCCGCACTCTGATTGAAGATTTTAGAAGCTAGATTAGACCACCATCATATCTTTAATATATTTTGTAATTAAGTATCTTGTAGCTTTTATATCAGGTAAGTGGACCTGTGGTATCAGACAATAGTAATATTTATTACTTAATGGAATGTACTTAAAGAAATTATGACGTGCACTGTTTGTGGTAACTCGGGTGTTACAAAGTTGGTATCAGAGCAGCAGTTTAATCATCGGATTGGCCACCCGATACTTAAACTACTGGTATGGTATGGACTATGTGACTCTGAATTCCCGAACAAGTCACCGAGGCCTAGGGTAACCTAATTAGTAAAGGACTACCCACATAACTTGACCTAAGATAGGCAATTGATGACTGATAGGACGGGGGAAAGACTGACTGCTTGATACTGACTTGACTATGTGCCAGCCTGACTGGCTGCTTTCATGATAATGTAATTATATGTGATTATCTGACGTAGACATTATGATACGAATTGTGCTTATTTGAATCAGGAAATAATAGTTATGTAACACCCGAGTTACCACAAACAGTACACGTCATAATTTCTTAAAGTACATTTCATTAAGTAAATAATATTACTATTGTCTGATACCACAGGTCCACATACCTGAATCAAATAAGCTACAAGATACTTAATTATAAAATATATCAATGATATAATGGTGGTCTAATCTAGCTTCTAAAATCTTCAATCAGAGTGCGGAAGATTGAACAAGCTACCCGAGACCGCAATAATCATTACAAAATAGGCATCAGCAATAAGTCCAAAAGTCTGCAATCCTCCAGTATCAAAGTTCACTTAGCTTGGGACGAACTACCTGCTATAGCCTTGGCCTTATCGGTTTTTCCTGTAAAGATAGATGTCATGACAGAGTAAGCTAACAATGCTTAGTGAGTTAACAGAGTACCAATAGTTACCATACATATATAACATACTATCAGCTCATGTCGGTAAGTCAACACGTCAGAGACGGCAAAGATTTGGGAGTCATCCCAATCAGTATCCCATGTGTAAGGCCGAAGCCTTACGGGAAGTGTATGGAAACGAGTCAGATAAGAAAGGAATCTGCAAAATTCCTCCCTGTGAATGGAGATCTCGCATTCGGTCCGATCAGTTTATGCAGTATGCATAGGCAATGCATCAACAATCAAGTAAGCAGTAAGCATGATAAGTATTTACAAAAATGTAAAAGTGAACATGCAATCCAAGGCATTTCAGATATCTAGCTTAAATAATGTCAAAAGTAAGTCTCTATGATACAATAAAGTATTCAAGAAACATGCAGCAATAACAAACGTTTCCATACAGTTCAGTAACATTCACCAATAAGTATCGAAATATATGCATGTACTCAAAGTATTCTGTCACTCACAGTAGTCCTTAGTCAGTTAGTGCTTAACGAGTTAAGCCGTCCAATTTACTCTGTCAAATCGGCTGGTTCCTGCAGTTCAGTTTCAAGTCTGGTATATTAATGTCACGTTTGTAACAAGATCTATATAACCCTAGTTATATAATCAGGTTATTGCCATATCTTGATGTCGAGTCTGAGGTAGTTCCTATTGTCCCAAAGTGAGTCTATTCTTATCAGATTAATACGATCCATATAATTACGGATATATATATGGCCTTGAAACAAAGCCAACCGTAATACTAGCAAGGTGAATCATGACATACAATTTCTAAGGGTTCATACAGGGCCTGTTAATTTATTTGTGCATAAAATAGCTATGCATCTTGAAACTTGTGAGTTTTACCATAATCATATGATACTTCCAATTACATTTACTTAACATATGGTTGATGAATAACTTAATCTGATTTAGGAATTTATCTTAGGCTTGGAACTAAACCAGATTCGAGTATAATAAATTCGAATCTAAATGGACAGATTCGAATTAAAGCTTAGATTCGAACTAGGGCATAGATTCTAGGATAGATTCGAAATCAGCTCATTAGATTCTAGGATAGATTCTAGGATAGATTCGAAATCAGCTCATTAGATTCTAGGATAGATTCTAGGATAGATTCTAGGATAGATTCGAAATCAGCTCATTAGATTCTAGGATAGATTCTAGGATAGATTCGAACCCAGCTCATTCGAATCTAAAGGATTTGGATGCCAAAAGTCATTAATGTAATCAATTTCGAACCTAATCTGAGGATGAATTCGAGTTTGTTCATAATTTCTCTCGAATTTGTTCATCTTGTTCATCAATATTCCAGGCCTTTAACTACGAAATTCAACAAAAATAAGGGAGTAATAGTCACTAACCTTTGTCCAAGCTATAGCACTCGATTATAGACGTATTCCAAGCAAAATCAGGTCCTAAACGAGAGCAAATCAGCTTCGAATGAAGAGAGTTTGAGCAATTTCGAGTTTGTTCTTCAAAATCGAACCAAAAGACAGAAAAAGGGGTCGAATTTACCTCAAATCGGAACCAAATCGAACATGCAATGACAGATTAATGTAGAGCTCGACGATATCTATCCGATGACGTATAAATCACGAGAATCCGACAAGCCGTTTAGGAGAAAAGCTAGAGAGAAGTCAGATTGTAGAGAGAGAGAGAGAGAGAGAGAGAGAGAGAGAGTTCTAGCTTTTCCAAACCAAGAAAATGAGGGATCATGCTCTATTTATAGAAAATTGAGAAAATCAGATTTTCTACTGAATTTCTAGAATTGACCAACTTTTATTCTTAACAATCTAATTTGCATTTTCAGATGCAAATAATAGCAAGGATGTTCTAGATTTGCTATAATTATCTGTTAGACTAATTTTATTCATTTTTGTCCATTTCGACATTTTCACGACTTTAATTTGTCAATTAAATAAATTTAATTATTAACTTTATTTCAGCTAATTTGGGGCAAGATTTCATAATTAATTATAACTTAATATAATTAACTATTTAAAATTCATGTTTTCGGTTAATTACTAATAATTGGACAAAATTGCTTAATTATCCAAAGTTTGATGTTGTAATTTATATTTAATAAATTACGGGCTGTTACAAGTTATTTCCTTTATACTTTCAGCCAATGGCTGATAAGAATCCGACTATTGCTGGTACGTCGATTGTTGGTAAAGCTGCTGATGCTGCGGCTGATCAACATAAGGAGTCTGTTCATGTAGAAGACTTAGGTATTGACCCTGAAAATACTGCTAATGACTCAAGTAGTACTGCCACGCCGGTGCCTCCTCAGCAAGCTCAATTAATTGATCTCGTTCACAAGTTGAATGAGGATAATCGTAGGCAAATGCAACTTATGATGGATAGGAATCGACTGCAGACTGATATGGCGGTCGAAGACCGATTTAAGGAAATTAAGGACTTGCTTACTAAGGGTAAGGCGGTTGTGCAAACTGACGAGGAAAACCAACGTGAAATTGACTTTAGGCGCCGTGAGGAAGAACTTAGATTACGAGAACTTAAGTTGCAAGAGCTGGAGCTGAAACATAGGGAAGAGATGCTTGCAAAACCGAAGAAAGACCGAAAGAGGAAACATAGGCATGTGTCCTTTGATGAAAGCGAGACTGATTCCTCTGACCATCACGTTAAGGTGGGGCGAGAGTGTTCATTTGTTGATTTTAAGAAATGTGGGGCTCGTACGTTTGCTGGGACATCAGATCCAGTAAAAGCAATGGATTGGGTCGCTAATGTGGAGAAAGCGTTTAAACTCTCCAAGTGTAATGATGAACACAAGGTCACGTTTGCAACGGGAATGTTAGAGGATGGAGCTGGGCGATGGTGGAAGTCAATTACAAATCCCATGTCTGAGGCAATGGAGAAATCCATTACTTGGGATCAATTCAAAATACATTTGAAAGAGAAATACTGCCCCCAGGATGTTAAACGTCAAATGGAGAAAACTCTGCTATCCTTTCTGCAAGGAACAAGGTCCGTGACAGACTATGAGCTGGAATTCACCAGGCTCTCATTGCTATCTGATCATCCTGTTGATACTGATGAAAGGCGAAGGGATTTATTTGTGGATGGTCTGGATAGAGAAATACGGAAGTTTGTGAAATCTGGCAGACCGAGAAGTTATATAGAGGCGGTTGAAATTGCTAGGGTAGGTGAGCTTGAAATCTATCCTGAACGAGCATGCCCTTTTATTGCTAAGTCTAGTAAGAAAGAAAAATCCGAGAAATCTGGGAAGGAGAGGGTGGAAAAGAAGAATGAGAGTTCAAAGATAGGAGATAAGCAGTCTTCTAAGAAGGCTAAATCATATGCTGTGACCTCAGCGCCAAAGTCTGCTTGTCCTCGCTGCAAGCAAATTCATGAAGGAAAATGTGATCCTACGTTCGTTAAGTGCTACTGCTGTAGACAGAATGGTCATGACAGATCGGAATGTCCCAAGCGCAGTGAGGCTTGTCGTAATTGCATCACTTTGGGGCATCATGCTAAAGACTGTACTCGGCCCCGATTTGTTCCTCCGCCTGCATCTTCACCCCAGCAATCAGGCAAGGGTTCTTCTGCTCCGAGGAACCAACCAAGACCCTTTCAGATGACAGCCGAAGAGGCAAAAGAGACTGCTGATGTCGTCACGGGTACATTTCTTGTTAACCATATACCTGCTTTAATCCTATTTGACTCTGGCTCTAATCTGTCATATGTGTCTGAAAAGTTTGCTAAACAGTTTGATTTTGCCCCGGTAATGTTACCTGTACCTTTAGACATAGAAACTGCTAGTTCAAGCTTTGTGACTGTAAATAGAGTCTATCGCTATTGTAAGCTAGTAATCGATGACCTCTCCTCGGACATTGACCTGATACCGATGTGGATTAGAGAGTTCGATGTTATTATAGGAATGGACTGGCTAATGATGAATAATGCTGAAATCCTTTGTGCCAAAAGGATAATTAGAATTAGAACCCCTGAAGGAAGTGAACGTTACGTTTATGGCGATAGAAAAACTCGAGATTTAGGTCTCATTTCTGTAATGAAAGCCCGAAAGTGCCTAACCAAAGGTTGTTCCGCCTATTTAGCATATGCCATAGATGCTAAAGAAGTTAAAAAGACCGTGTCTGAAGTACCTGTAGTTCAAGAATTCCCTGATGTATTCCCAGATGACATTCTGGATTGCCACCAGATCGTCAAATCGAATTCCACATTGACCTTGTACCGGGTGCAGCTCCTATCGCAAAAGCTCCTTACCGCCTTGCTCCGAATGAAATGAAGGAAATGATGAGCCAGTTGCAGGAATTATTGGAAAAAGGGTTTATTCGTCCGAGTACTTCCCCTTGGGGTGCTCCGGTTCTCTTTGTGAAGAAGAAAGATGGTACCTTTCGCATGTGTATCGATTTTCGGGAGCTAAATAAAGTAACTATTAAGAACCGATACCCACTGCCTAGAATTGACGACTTGTTTGATCAACTGCAAGGGGCTAGCTATTTCTCGAAGATTGATCTTCGATCAGGATATCATCAACTCAAGATATTTGAATCTGACGTACCGAAAACCGCATTTCGTACTCGTTATGGCCATTTTGAAGTTTTAGTAATGCCGTTTGGTCTCACAAATGCCCCGGCCGCATTTATGGACCTCATGAATAGGGTATGTAGACCAATGTTGGACAAATCCGTGATAGTCTTCATTGATGACATTTTAATTTACTCTAAGTCTGAATCTGATCATGCGATGCATTTGCGAGAATTGCTAGAATTGTTACGTAAAGAGCGACTCTACGCAAAATTCTCCAAATGTGAATTCTCGTTACGCCAGGTGCAATTTTTGGGACATATTGTATCGGGTGAGGGAATTGCCGTGGATCCATCGAAAGTTGATGCGGTTCAGAAATGGGAAGCACCGAAAAACGTATCTGAAATTCGAAGTTTCTTGGGATTAGCAGGTTATTATCGAAGATTTATCCGTGATTTCTCCAAGATTGCGGTACCTTTAACCAGCCTGACAAAGAAAGAAGTTAAGTTTGAATGGAATGAATCTCAAGAACGAGCCTTTGAGACTCTGAAGCGTAAGCTAATTGAAGCACCGATTTTGGCCTTACCTGAGGATAATGACGATTTTGTAGTCTATAGTGATGCTTCAAGGATGGGATTAGGCTGTGTGCTGATGCAGCGGGATAAAGTAATTGCCTACGCATCAAGGCAGCTAAAGGTGCATGAAAAGAATTATCCGACGCATGATTTGGAGTTTGCAGCCGTAACCTTTGCGTTGAAGATTTGGCGGCATTATCTGTATGGGACTAGATGCAAGTTATATACAGATCACAAAAGTCTAAAATATGCGACAAAGGCGATCCATGGAATTGATTAAAGACTATGACTGTGAGATTCTTTACCATCCAGGTAAAGCAAACATAGTAGCAGATGCCTTAAGCCGCAAATCCGGACAAAACCATTATATCCGATGTTATGCCTTGACTTCTGTCGTTATGGAGTCTGCTCTGCCTGAGTTGATAATTGCCGCTCAAACTGAAGCCATTCGGGATGAGAACCTAAAATCCGAACGTATGGTTACTTATGTGACCAAGCTGACTCTTGACAATCGTGGTCTTAGGCGGTTCATGAATAGAATATGGGTTCCCAGATTAGGAGGTGTTCGTGATCAGATTATGTCGGAGGCTCATATGTCGAAATTTGCGATACACCCTGGTTCTACTAAAATGTATCAAGATTTGAGGATGGAATATTGGTGGCCTGGAATGAAGAAAGATGTAGGTAGATATGTAGAGAATTGCATGACTTGCTTACAAGTCAAATCTGAACATCAGAAGCCGTATGGGGAACTAAAACCATTGCCAATCCCGGAATGGAAGTGGGACCATATAACCATGGACTTTGTGATGAAGCTGCCCAGGACTAAACGGAATCATGACTCTATATGGGTAATAGTGGATCGACTCACTAAGTCAGCGCATTTCCTACCCATACGTGAAGATGAGCGCCTCGAAAAGCTGGCTGAATTATACATGAAAGAAATCGTGACTAGACATGGTGTTCCATTGTCTATAGTATCTGACCGTGACAGCAGATTTACTTCTCGCTTTTGGAAGGCCTTTCAGAATGAATTAGGTACTGAACTCAAGATGAGCACCGCTTATCATCCAGAAACCGACGGGCAAAGTGAGAGAACGATTTTGACTTTGGAAGATATGCTACGCGCCTGTGTGATTGATCTCGGAGGAAATTGGAATACCCACCTTCCATTTGTAGAATTTGCTTACAACAATAGCTATCACTCGACTATTGGCATGCCTCCATATCAGCTTTTGTACGGACGACGATGCCGAACTCCAACCTGTTGGAGGGAAACAGGTGAACGCCCGATCTCAGGACCAGCCATTTTGCAAGAAGCCCACAACCAGCTACAGTTGATTCGACAGCGAATACAGACCTCTCAAGACAGACAAAAGAAGTATCATGATCGAAGACGTAAACCAATTGTGTTTGAGGTTGGTGATAAAGTGTTGTTGAAAGTCTCGCCAAGAAAAGGGATAGTAAGGTTCAGCAAACGGGGGAAGTTGAGCCCTCGATTTGTTGGTCCTTTCGAAATTATCGAGCGTGTAGGATTGCAAGCCTACGAGTTAAAGTTACCTGCCGAAATGTCTGGGATTCATGATGTATTTCACGTTAGTAATCTTCGAAAGTGCATGATTGACGCTGAAGCGGCGATTCCTTGGAAAGACGTGCAAATTGATGAGCAGTTGCGATACGAGGAAGAGCCCGAGCGTATAATCGATTATAAGACTTCGAAATTGCGCAACAAGGAAATTCCAATGGTGTTAGTTCAATGGAAATACCATAAGGGATCTGCGCAAACATGGGAGCGAGAAGACGAGATTAGGCAAAAATATCCAAAGTTATTCCTGTCTTAGTCGATTCCGAGGACGGAATCAATTTATCGGGGGAAGACTGTAACAGCCCGTAATTTATTAAATATAAATTACAGCATCAAACTTTGAATATTTAAGCGATTTTGTCCAGTTATTAGTAATTAATTGAAATCATGCATTATAAATAGTTAATTATATTCAGTTATAATTAATTATGAAATCTTGCCCCAATTTAGCTGAAATAAATTTAATAATTAAATTTAGCTAATTGACAATTAAAGACGTGAAATTGACAAAATGGACTAAAATGAATAAAATTAGTCTAAAAAGATAATTCTAGCAATTTAGAACCTCCTTGCTATTATTTGCAAATGAAAATGCAAATTTGACTCGTAAGAGTAAAAATGGTCAATTCCTGAAATTTAGTAGAAAAATCAGATTTTTCTCTATTTCCTATAAATAGAGCCTCCCATCTCCTTTCCTTAGTTTAGAAAAATTCTGAATTCTCCCTTTGAGACCCTCTCTCTCTACAACCTCATCTTCTCTCTAACTTTTCTCCTAAACGGTTCACCGGATTCTCGTGATTTTTACGTCATCGGATAGATATCGTCGAGCTCTACAATAATCTGCCATTGCATGTTTGATTTCGTTCTGATTTGAGGTAAGTTCGACCCTTTTTCTTCCTTTTGTTTCGGTTTTGAAGAGCAAACTCGAAATTGCTTAATTTCTCTTCATTCAAAGTTGATTAGTTCACGTTTAGGACCTGATTTTGCTCGAAAAACATCTAAACTCAAAAGCTATAGCTTGGACAAAGGTTAGTAACTGTTTCTCCCTCATTTATGTTCAATTTTAGTTGTTTAAGACCTGGAATACTGATGAACAAATGATCAAATTCGAGAAAACAAACTCGAATTCATCATCAGATTAGGTTCGAAATTGATTACATTAATGACTTTTGGCATCCAAACTAACTAGAATCGAATGTGCTGTTTTCGAATCTAGCTCCCTAGAATCGAATGGTCTATGTTCGAATCTAACTCACTAGACTCGAATGTGCTGTTTTCGAATTTGGTTTAGTTCCAAGCCAAAGATAAACTCCTAAATCAGATTAAGTTATTGATCAACTTTATGTCATGCCTAACTGTAATTGAAAGTATCTTATGATTATGATAAAACTCACAAGTTTCAAGATACATAACTATTTCATGCACAACTAATTTAACAGGCACTGTATGAACCCTTAGAAATTGTATGTCATGATTCACCGTGCTAGTAATATGGTTGGCTTTGTTTCAAGGCCATATATCTGTAATCATATGGACAGTAGTAATCTGATAAGAACTCTAGAATATACCATGGTATGGACCTAAGGGAGTTCCTGTTTACTTGATTGAGCAAAAATAAGAATAAACTTACTCTGGGACGTTAGGAACTACCGCAGACTCGACAGCAAGATATGACAATAACCTGATTACATAGTTAAGGTTATATAGATCATATTTCAAACTTGACATTAATATACTAGACTTGAAACTGAACTGCAGGAACCGGCCGATTTGACAGAGTAAATTGGACGTCTTAATTCGTTAAGCACTAACTGACTAACCTTGCTCAGGACTACTGTGAGTGACAGATTACATTAAATACCTGCATATATTTCGATACTTTTTGGTGATTGTTTGTAACATCCAATTACCACAAACAGTACACGTCATAATATTTCATTTCATAAATAATACTAATTGTTTGATACCACAGGTCCATCAGCCAGAATACTTAAATTACAACAATAAGTTTAAGATCAAATGGTGGTCTAATCTAGCTTCTAAATCTTCAATCAGAGTGCGGAAGACTGAACAAGCTACCCGAGACCGCATCATCTTTTCAAAATAGGCGTCAGCAAAAGTCCAAAAGTCTGCTATTCATCAAATGTCCAGAATCACTTAGCCTGGGACGAACTACCTGCTATGATCTTGCCTTTATCAGCTTTTCCTGAAAAAGAGTTGTCATGACAGAGTAAGCTAACAATGCTTAGTGAGTTAACAGAGTTCCATTAGTTACCACACACATAACATACTATCAGTTCCTGTCGGCAATACGTCAGAGACGGCAAAAAGGTTGGGAGACAACCCAGTTTGTATTCCCCTGTGTAAGGCCGAAGCCCTACGGGAAATGTATGGAAACAAGTCAAATAGGAAAGGAATCTGCAGAATTCCCTCCTGTGAATGGAGATCTCACATTCGGTCCTGTCGGATAATGCAGTATGCAGCGGCAAGTATATCAACAGTCAAGTAAGCAGTAAGCATGATAAGTATTTACATAAAATGTAAAAGTGAACATGCAATCAAGGCAATTCAAGTGTCTAGCTTCAGTAATGTCAAAAGTACGTTTCTATGATACAATATAGTATTAAAGAAACATGCAGCAACAATCGGAAGTTTCCATACAGTCAATACATTCACCAATAAGTATCGAAATATATGCAAGTAATTAATGAAATCTGTCACTCACAGTGGTCCGTAGTCAGATAATGCTTAACGAATTAAGCGGTTCAGTTTACTCTGTCAAATCGACGGGTTCCTGCATTTCAGTTTCAAGTCTGGCATATTAATGTCAAGTCTGTAACATGATCTATCCATATAACCCTAGTTATATAATTAGGTTATTGTCAATTCTGGCTGTCGAGTCTGAGGTAGTTCCTATCGTCCCAAGGTGAGTCTATTTTATCAGATTAATACGATCCATCTAATTACAGATGTATATATGGCCTTGAAACAAAGCCAAACGTATTACTTAGCAAGGTGAAACAGGACATACACATTCTAAGGGTTCGTACAGAGTCTGTTAATTTATTTGTGCATAAAATAGTTATGCATCTTGAAACTTATGATTTTTATCATAATTAAACGATACTTTCAATTTCATTAGGTTATTTAATAACTTAATCTGATTTAGGAATTCGACTTTGGCTAGGAACAAACACAGATTCGAATTAAGGAAGCTAGATTCGAACCATACCTAATTCGAATCTATAGATTCGAAACACACACATAGAATCGAAGGCATACATAGTTCCAAGCATACATTCGAGATGAGCTAGACAGATTCGATATTAAGCCTATTCGAATCTAGTTAATAGATTCGAACTCATACATATTCGAGACTAAGGAATCATATTCGAAGCAACCATTTTCGATTCTAGGAGTTAGATTCGAAGCACATCTCGAATCTAGGGGGGTTAGATTCGAATTCAACTAATTTCGAGTCTAATCATGGATTTTCGAATCTGTTCTACATGTTCAACGATTTTCCAGGTTTCATCAACTAAATATGAACATATATGAGGGAAAAATAGTCCACTAACCTTCGTCCAAGATATATCCTTCGACTATTGATGATTTCCAAGCAAAAACAAGTCCTAAACGAGAGCAAATCAGCTTCAAATGAAGGGAATTTGAGCAAACTCGAGTTTGCTCTTTCAAAACCGAACCAAAAGACAGAAATAGGGCCGATCTTACCTTAAATCCGGACGAAATCAAACATGCAATGGTAGATTCGTGTAGAGCTCGACGATCTCTAACCGATGGCGTATAAATCACGAGAATCCGACGGATCGTTTAGGAGAAAAGCTAGAGAGAAAGTGAAATCTTAGAGAGAGAAGGAGAGAGTTCTAGCTTTTCCAAACCAAGGAAATGAGGAGGAATACCCTATTTATAGGGAAATAGGGAAAATCAGATTTTCTACTGAATTTTTCGGAATTGTCCAACTTTTATTCCCATCAATCTGATTTGCATTTAAGATGCAATTAATAGCAAAGGAGTTCTAGATTTGCTACAATTGTCTTTTAGTCATATTTTATTCATTTTAGTCCGTTTTGACATTTTCAGTCTTTAATTTGTCATTTAGCTGAATTTTAATTATTAACCTTATTTCAGCTAATTTTGGGCAACCTTTCATAATTAATTATAACTTAATATAATTAATTATTACAGATTCATATTTTCGGTTATTTACTAATATTTGGATTAGAATTGCTTTATTATCCAAAGTCTGCTACTGTAATTTATATTTAATAAATTACGGGCTGTTACAATCTTCCCCCGTTAAATTGATTCCGTCCTCGGAATCGACTAAGACAGGAATAACTTCGGATACTTCTGCCTAATCTCGTCTTCTCGTTCCCAAGTTTGCGCAGATCCCTTATGGTATTTCCATTGAACTAACACCATTTGAATTTCCTTGCTGCGCAATTTCGAAACCTTATGATCGATTATACGCTCGGGCTCTTCTTCGTATCGCAACTGCTCATCAATTTGTACGTCTTTCCAAGGAATCACAGCTTCAGCGTCAGCTAAACACTTTCGAAGATCACTCACATGAAATACATCATGAATCCCAGTCATTTCGGCAGGCAGCTTTAATCTGTAGGCTTGCAATCCTATATGCTCGAGAATTTCAAAAGGACCCACAAATCGAGGGCTCAACTTCCCCCGTTTGCCGAACCTCACTATCCCTTTTCTTGGCGAGACCTTCAACAACACTTTATCACCCACCTCGAACACAATTGGCTTACGTCTTCGATCATGATATTTCTTTTGTCTGTCTTGAGAAGTCTGTATCCGCTGTCGAATCAATTGTAGCTGATCATGGGCTTCTTGCAAAATGGCTGGTCCAGAGATCGGGCGTTCACCTGTTTCCCTCCAACAGGTTGGAGTTCTGCATCGACGTCTGTACAAAAGCTGATATGGAGGCATACCAATAGTCGAGTGATAACTATTGTTATAAGCAAACTCCACAAACGGCAGGTGAGTATCCCAACTTCCACCGAGATCAATCACACAGGCACGTAACATATCTTCTAAGGTCAAAATCGTTCTCTCACTTTGCCTGTCAGTTTCAGGATGATAAGCGGTGCTCATCTTAAGTTCAGTTCCTAGTCCATTCTGAAAAGTCTTCCAAAAACGGGACGTAAATCTGCTGTCACGGTCCGATACTATAGACAATGGCACACCATGTCTAGTCACGATTTCTTTCATGTACAATTCAGCTAACTTTTCGAGGCGTTCATCTTCACGTATGGGTAGGAAATGGGCTGACTTAGTAAGTCGATCCACTATTACCCATATAGAGTCATGATTCCGCTTAGTCCTGGGCAGCTTTGTCACAAAGTCCATAGTTATGTGGTCCCACTTCCATTCCGGGATTGGCAATGGTTGTAGTTCCTCATACGGCTTCTGATGTTCAGATTTGACTTGTAAATAAGTCATGCAATTTTCCACATATCGTCCCACGTCCTTCGTCATTCCAGGCCACCAATATTCCGTCCTCAAGTCTTGATACATTTTAGTAGAACCAGGGTGTATCGAGAATTTTGACATATGAGCCTCCGACAGAATTTGATCACGAATACCTCCTAATCTAGGGACCCATATTCTATTCATGAACCGTCTAAGACCATGATTATCAAGGGTCAGCTTGGTCACATAAGTAACCATACGTTCAGATTTCAAGTTCTCATCCCGAATGGCTTCGGTTTGAGCGGCAATAATCGACTCAGGCAAGGCAGACTCCAAAACAACAGAAGTCAAAGCATAACATCGGGTATAATGGTCTTGTCCGGTTTTGCGGCTTAGGGCATCTGCTACAATATTTACTATACCTGGATGGTAAAGGATCTCGCATTTGGAGAATTTTGCGTAGAGTCGCTCTTTTCGTAGTAATTCTAGCAATTCTCGTAAGAACTTCGCACGGTCAGATTCAGACTTAGAGTAAATCAAAATGTCATCAATAAAGACTATCACTGATTTGTCCAGCATTGGCCTACATACTCTATTCATAAAGTCCATAATTGCGGCCGGGGCATTGGTGAGACCGAACGGTATTGTTAGAAACTCAAAATGGCCGTAACGAGTACGAAATGCAGTCTTCGGTACGTCAGACTCAAATACTTTGAGTTTGATAACCAGATCGGAGATCGATCTTTGAGAAGTAGCTAGCCCCTTGCAGTTGGTCAAACAAGTCGTCAATACTAGGCAAAGGGTATCGGTTCTTGATAGTTACCTTATTTAACTCCCGATAATCAATACACATGCGGAAGGTACCATCCTTCTTCTTAACGAAAAGAACCGGAGCACCCCAAAGAGAAGTACTCGGACGAATAAACCCTTTTTCCAATAATTCCTGCAACTGACTCATCATTTCCTTCATTTCATTCGGAGCAAGACGGTAAGGGGCTTTCGCGATAGGAGCAGCACCCGGTACAAGGTCAATATGGAATTCGATTTGACGATCTGGTGGCAAACCAGAGATGTCATCCGGGAATACGTCAGGGAAATCTCGAACTACAGGTACATCAAACACAGTATTTTTAACTTCTTTAGCATCTATGGCATAGGCTAAATAGGCGGAACAACCTTTGGTTAGGCACTTTCGGGCTTTCATTACAGAGATGAGACCTAAATTTCGAGTCTTTCTATCGCCATAAACATAACGTTCACTTCCTTCGGGGGTTCTAATTCTAATTATCCTTTTAGCACAAAGGATTTCAGCATTATTCGTCATAAGCCAGTCCATTCCTATAATAACATCGAATTCTCTAATCCACATCGGTATCAGGTCAACGTCCGAGGAGAGGTCATCGATTACTAGCTTACAGGAACGAAAGACTCTATTCACAGTCACAAAATTCGAGCTAGCAGTTTCTATGTCTAAGGGTGCAGGTAACATTACAGGGGCAAATCAAACTGTTTAGCAAACTTTTCAGACACATATGATAGATTAGAGCCAGAGTCAAATAGGATTAAAGCAGGCATATCATTAACAAGAAATGTACCCGTGACGACGTCGGCAGTCTCTTTTGCCTCATCGGCTGTCATCTGAAAGGATCTCGGTTGATTCCTCGGAGCAGAGGAACCCTTGACTGATTGCTGAGGTGAAGATGCAGGCGGAGGAACAAATCGGGGTCGGGTACAGTCTCTAGCATGGTGCCCCAACGTAATACAGTTTCGGCAAGCCTTACTGCGCTTGGGACATTCCAATCGGACGTGACCATTCTGACTACAGCAGTAGCATCTTACGAACACAGGATCACATTTTCCTCCATGAATCTGCTTGCAGCGAGGACAAGCAGACCTTGGCGTAGCGGTCACAGCATAAGATTTAGCCTTCTTAAAAGATTGCTTATCTCCTTGTCTTGAACTTTCACTCTCCTTTTCCGATTTCTCAGATTTTTCTTTCTTGCTAGACTTGGCAATAAAAAGAGTCGCTCGCTCCGGATAGATTTCAAGTTCCCCTACCTTAGCAACTTCAACTACTTCCGTATCACTTCTCGGTCTGCCAGAATTCACAAAAAGATCCCTTCGTCGTCCCTCAAAGGGCTCATGCCTAAGTTTCCTTTTTCGATCCTTCTTGGGCTTTGCTAACATCTCTTCTCTATACTTCAATTCTAACTCCCGTAACTTAAGTTCTCGCAACCTAAGTTCTTCTTCACGGCGCTTAAAGTCAATTTCACGCTGGATTTCTTCGTCAGTTTGCACAACCGCTTTACCCTTAGTCAGCAAGTCCTTAATTTCCTTAAATCGGTCCTCAACCGACATATCAGTCTGCAGTCGATTCCTATCCATCATAAGCTGTATTTGCCTACGATTATCCTCATTCAGCTTGTGAATGAGATCAAATAATTGAGCCTGCTGGGGAGGCACAGGCGTAGCAGTACTGCTTGAGTCATTAGCAGTATTTTCAGGGTCAGTGCCTAAGTCCTCTACATGAACAGATTCTTTGTGTTGATCAGCTGCAGCATCAGCAGCTTTACCAACAGTCGAGGTACCAGCAACATTTGGATTCTTATCAGCCATTGGCTGAAAATATATAAGGAAATAACTATTATTTCCTAATTCAAATAAGCACGATTCGAGTCATAATTCCTACGTCAGATAATCACATCTAAATTCATAGATATGAAGGCAGTCAGTCAGGCTGGCACAAAGTCAAGTCAAGTCAGTCAGTCAAGCAGTCAATCCCTCCCCCATCCTATCAGTCATCATTTGCCTATCTTAGGTCAAGTTGTGTGGGTAGTCCTTTACTAATTAAGTTACCCTAGGCCTCGGTGACTTGTTCGGGAATTCAGAGTCACATAGTCCATATCATACCAGTAGTTTAAGTATCGGGTGGCCAATCCGATGATTAAACTGCTGCTCTGATACCAACTTTGTAACATCCAATTACCACAAACAGTACACGTCATAATATTTCATTTCATAAATAATACTAATTGTTTGATACCACAGGTCCATCAGCCTGAATACTTAAATTACAACAATAAGTTTAAGATCAAATGGTGGTCTAATCTAGCTTCTAAATCATCAATCAGAGTGCGGAAGACTGGACAAGCTACCCGAGACCGCATCATCTTTTCAAAATAGGCGTCAGCAAAAGTCCAAAAGTCTGCTATTCATCAGATGTCCCGAATCACTTAGCCTGGGACGAACTACCTGCTATGATCTTGCCTTTATCAGCTTTTCCTGAAAAAGAGTTGTCATGACAGAGTAAGCTAACAATGCTTAGTGAGTTAACAGAGTTCCATTAGTTACCACACACATAACATACTATCAGTTCCTGTCGGCAATACGTCAGATACGGCAAAAAGGTTGGGAGACAACCCAGTTTGTATTCCCCTGTGTAAGGCCGAAGCCCTACGGGTATTGTATGGAAACAAGTCAAATACGAAAGGAATCTGCAGAATTCCCTCCTGTGAATGGAGATCTCACATTCGGTCCTGTCGGATAATGCAGTATGCAGCGGCAAGTATATCAACAGTCAAGTAAGCAGTAAGCATGATAAGTATTTACATAAAATGTAAAAGTGAACATGCAATCAAGGCAATTCAAGTGTCTAGCTTCAGTAATGTCAAAAGTACGTTTCTATGATACAATATAGTATTAAGAAACATGCAGCAACAATCGGAAGTTTCCATACAGTCAATACATTCACCAATAAGTATCGAAATATATGCAAGTAATTAATGAAATCTGTCACTCACAGTGGTCCGTAGTCAGATAATGCTTAACGAATTAAGCGGTTCAGTTTACTCTGTCAAATCGACGGGTTCCTGCATTTCAGTTTCAAGTCTGGCATATTAATGTCAAGTCTGTAACATGATCTATCCATATAACCCTAGTTATATAATTAGGTTATTGTCAATTCTGGCTGTCGAGTCTGAGGTAGTTCCTATCGTCCCAAGGTGAGTCTATTTTATCAGATTAATACGATCCATCTAATTACAGATGTATATATGGCCTTGAAACAAAGCCAAACGTATTACTTAGCAAGGTGAAACAGGACATACACATTCTAAGGGTTCGTACAGAGTCTGTTAATTTATTTGTGCATAAAATAGTTATGCATCTTGAAACTTATGATTTTTATCATAATTAAACGATACTTTCAATTTCATTAGGTTATTTAATAACTTAATCTGATTTAGGAATTCGACTTTGGCTAGGAACAAACACAGATTCGAATTAAGGAAGCTAGATTCGAACCATACCTAATTCGAATCTATAGATTCGAAACACACACATAGAATCGAAGGCATACATAGTTCCAAGCATACATTCGAGATGAGCTAGACAGATTCGATATTAAGCCTATTCGAATCTAGTTAATAGATTCGAACTCATACATATTCGAGACTAAGGAATCAGATTCGAAGCAACCATTTTCGATTCTAGGAGTTAGAAACGAAGCACATCTCGAATCTAGGGGGGTTAGATTATTCAACTAATTTCGAGTCTAATCATGGATTTTCGAATCTGTTCTACATGTTCAACGATTTTCCAGGTTTCATCAACTAAATATGAACATATATGAGGGAAAAATAGTCCACTAACCTTCGTCCAAGATATATCCTTCGACTATTGATGATTTCCAAGCAAAAACAAGTCCTAAACGAGAGCAAATCAGCTTCAAATGAAGGGAATTTGAGCAAACTCGAGTTTGCTCTTTCAAAACCGAACCAAAAGACAGAAATAGGGCCGATCTTACCTTAAATCCGGACGAAATCAAACATGCAATGGTAGATTCGTGTAGAGCTCGACGATCTCTAACCGATGGCGTATAAATCACGAGAATCCGACGGATCGTTTGGGAGAAAAGCTAGAGAGAAAGTGAAATCTTAGAGAGAGAAGGAGAGAGTTCTAGCTTTTCCTAACCAAGGAAATGAGGAGGAATACCCTATTTATAGGGAAATAGGGAAAATCAGATTTTCTACTGAATTTTCCGGAATTGTCCAACTTTTATTCCCATCAATCTGATTTGCATTTCAGATGCAATTAATAGCAAATGAGTTCTAGATTTGCTACAATTGTCTTTTAGTCATATTTTTATTCATTTTAGTCCGTTTTGACATTTTCAGTCTTTAATTTGTCATTTAGCTGAATTTTAATTATTAACCTTATTTCAGCTAATTTTGGGCAACCTTTCATAATTAATTATAACTTAATATAATTAATTATTACAGATTCATATTTTCGGTTATTTACTAATATTTGGATTAGAATTGCTTTATTATCCAAAGTCTGCTGCTGTAATTTATATTTAATAAATTACGGGCTGTTACATTGTTATTGAATTGTATGGAAGCATTTGTTATTACTGCCTGTTCTTGAAATACTTATTGTATGATAGGAACTTACTATTGACATTTATTGAAACTAGATACCTGAAATGTCTTGGACTGCATGTTCACTTTTACATTTTATGTAAATACTTAACATGTTTACTGTTTACTTGATTGCTGATAATTTCACATCTGCATAATGCATAAACTGCTCTGACCGAATGCGAGATCTCCATTCACAGGAAGGAATTCCGCAGATTCCTTTCCTATCTGACTTGTTTCCATACACTTTCCGTAGGGCTTCGGCCTTACACTTGGAAATACAGATTTGGGTTGATTCCCAAATCATTTGCCGTCTCTGACGTGTTGACTTGCCGACATGAGCTGATAGTATGTTATATATGTGTGGTAACTTATGGTACTCTGTTAACTCACTAAGCAATGTTAGCTTACTCTGTCATGACAACTCTCTTTACAGGAAAAGCTTATAAGGCCAAGACTATAGCAGGTAGTTCGTCCCAAGCTAAGTGAACGTTGATACTTGAGGAATACAGACTTTTGGACTTATTGTTGATGCCTATTTTGTAATGATTATTGCGGTCTCGGGTAGCTTGTTCAATCTTCCGCACTCTGATTGAAGATTTTAGAAGCTAGATTAGACCACCATCATATCTTTAATATATTTTGTAATTAAGTATCTTGTAGCTTTTATATCAGGTAAGTGGACCTGTGATATCAGACAATAGAAATATTTATTAATTAATGGAATGTACTTAAAGAAATTATGACGTGTACTGTTTGTGGTAACTTGGGTGTTACAGAGATAAAGGGATAGAAGTTACTTGCATGATTAATACCTACTAGAAGTTTCAAGTGGTGAAATGTCAATAATGCCCTTTTGATAAGTAGTCTTCCTTTTTTTATAGCTTATCGTGATAGCTTGTGCAACTTATCTAGATAAGTAGTTGGTCTTATATTTTCTCCTATAAATAGGCACTCAATGTAACCATTTCAATCATCCTTCATTTTGAGTAAAATTGTGAGTTTTTAACTCTTATTGTTCCTTATGAACTTTTAGAACTTATCGAGTGTTTTAGCTTGTGGCGTTCGAAACTTATCAATCAACTTGGTAAGGTTGATTGTGGTGTTCTCTATACCAAAGTTCTTGCCTCGTATATAGGCAACGGGTCGCGGTTCCACTTATACCAAGGTTCTTGTCTCGTTTATAGACAACGGGTGGCGGTCTTATCCAATTTACTTGAAACAACCATTAGAACGATCGGGCAGTCGTGATCTATCACACATTCATCGGGTGAGATCACATCAGGCAGCTACAGATGTTTCCATACAAGTCAGTAACAATCACCTATAAGTACCGAAACATATGCAAGTAAGTAATGCAATCTGTCACTCACAGCGGTCCTGAGCAATGCGAGTAATCAATGAACATGCAACAACAATTGTCCAGTTTCAACAATGTCTATCATACGTTCCTAGCATGCAAATAAGTAATCAAGGAACATGCAACAGCAGTAGTCCAGTTTCAGGAGTGTCTATCATACGTTCCTACCATACAATTAAGTAATCAAGGAACAGGCAGCAACAGATGTCTCCATACAAGTCAGTAACAATCACCAATAAGTACCTAAACCTATGCAAGTAAGTAATGCAATCTGTCACTCACAGCGGTCCTGAGCAATGCAAGTAATCAATGAACATGCAACAACAGTTTTCCAGTTTCAACAATGTCTATCACACGTTCCTAGCATACAATTAAGTAATCAAGGAACATGAAGCAGCAGTTGTCCAGTTTCAGTAGTGTCTATTATACGTTCCTAACATACAATTAATTAATCAAGGAACAGGCAGCAACAGATATTTCCATACAAATCAGTAACAATCACCAATAAGTACCGAAACATGAGCAAGTAAGTAATGCAATCTGTCACTCACAGCGGTCCTGAGCAATGCAAGTAATCAATGAACATGCAACAACAGTTGTCCAGTATCAACAATGTCTATCATACGTTCCTAGCATACAATTAAGTAATCAAGGAAGATGCAGCAGCAGTTGTCCAGTTTCAGTAGTGTCTATCATACGTTCTTAACATACAGTTAAGTAATCAAGGAACAAGTAGCAGCACTTGTTTCCATACAGGTTAGTAACAATCACAAATAAGTACCGAAACATATGCAAGTAAGTAATGCAATCTGTCAATCACATCGGTCCTGAGCAATGCAAGTAATCAAGGAACATGCAGCAGCAGTTGTCCAGTTTCAACAATGTCTATCACACGTTCCTAGCATACAATTAAATAATCAAGGAACATGAAGCAGTAGTTGTCCAGTTTCAGTAGTGTCTATTATACGTTCCTAACATACAATTAATTAATCAAGGAACAGGCAGCAACAGATATTTCCATACAAATCAGTAACAATCACCAATAAGTACCGAAACATGAGCAAGTAAGTAATGCAATCTGTCACTCACAGCGGTCCTGAGCAATGCAAGTAATCAATGAACATGCAACAACAGTTGTCCAGTATCAACAATGTCTATCATACGTTCCTAGCATACAATTAAGTAATCAAGGAAGATGCAGCAGCAGTTGTCCAGTTTCAGTAGTGTCTATCATACGTTCTTAACATACAGTTAAGTAATCAAGGAACAAGTAGCAGCACTTGTTTCCATACAGGTTAGTAACAATCACAAATAAGTACCGAAACATATGCAAGTAAGTAATGCAATCTGTCAATCACATCGGTCCTGAGCAATGCAAGTAATCAAGGAACATGCAGCAGCAGTTGTCCAGTTTCAACAATGTCTATCACACGTTCCTAGCATACAATTAAATAATCAAGGAACATGAAGCAGTAGTTGTCCAGTTTCAGTAGTGTCTATTATACGTTCCTAACATACAATTAATTAATCAAGGAACAGGCAGCAACAGATATTTCCATACAAATCAGTAACAATCACCAATAAGTACCGAAACATGAGCAAGTAAGTAATGCAATCTGTCACTCACAGCGGTCCTGAGCAATGCAAGTAATCAATGAACATGCAACAACAGTTGTCCAGTATCAACAATGTCTATCATACGTTCCTAGCATACAATTAAGTAATCAAGGAACATGCAGCAGCAGTTGTCCAGTTTCAGTAGTGTCTATCATACGTTCTTAACATACAGTTAAGTAATCAAGGTATAAGTAGCAGCACTTG
This sequence comes from Centrapalus pauciflorus, assembly GCA_020465985.1. Taxonomy (NCBI): domain Eukaryota; kingdom Viridiplantae; phylum Streptophyta; class Magnoliopsida; order Asterales; family Asteraceae; genus Centrapalus; species Centrapalus pauciflorus. The sequence continues at coordinate 28,289 of JAANYP010001634.1, read as the reverse complement.
TTTCCATACAGGTTAGTAACAATCACAAATAAGTACCGAAACATATGCAAGTAAGTAATGCAATCTGTCAATCACATCGGTCCTGAGCAATGCAGGTAATCAAGGAACATGCAGCAGCAGTTGTCCAGTTTCAACAGTGTCTACCATACGTTCCTAGCATACAATTAAGTAATCAAGGAACAGGCAGCAACAGATGTTTCCATACAACTCGGTAACAATCACCAATAAGTACCAAAACATGTGCAAGTCAGTAATGAAATCTGTCACTCACAGCAGTCCTGAGCAATGCAAGTAATCAAGTAACATAAAGCATGAGTTGTCCAGATTCATCAGTGCTTATCATACCTTCCTAACATACCATTAAGTAATCAAGGAACAAGCACCAACAGATGTTTCCGTACAAGTCAGTAACAATCACCTATAAGTACCGAAACATATGCAAGTAAGTAATGCAATCTGTCACTCACAGCGGTCCTGAGCAATGCAAGTAATCAATGAACATGCGACAACAGTTGTCCAGTTTCAACAATGTCTATCATACGTTCCTAGCATACAATTAAGAAATCAAGGAACAAGCAGCAGCAGATGTTTCCATACAAGTCAGTAACAATCACAAATAAGTACCGAAACATATGCAAGTAAGTAATGCAATCTGTCACTCACATCGGTCCTGAGCAATGCAAGTAATCAAGTAACATGAAGCAGGAGTTGTCCAGATTCATCAGTGCCTATCATACCTTCCTAACGTACCATTAAGTAATCAAGGAACAGGCACCAACAGATGTTTCCGTACAAGTGAGTAACAATCACCTATAAGTACCGAAACATATGCAAGTAAGTAATGCAATCTGTCACTCACAGCGGTCCTGAGCAATGCAAGTAATCAATGAACATGCAACAACAATTGTCCAGTTTCAACAATGTCTATCATACGTTCCTAGCATACAAACAAGTAATCAAGGAACATGCAGCAGCAGTAGTCCAGTTTCAGGAGTGTCTATCATACGTTCCTACCATACAATTAAGTAATCAAGGAACAGGCAGCAACAGATGTCTCCATACAACTCAGTAACAATCACCAATAAGTACCTAAACCTATGCAAGTAAGTAATGCAATCTGTCACTCACAGCGGTCCTGAGCAATGCAAGTAATCAATGAACATGCAACAACAGTTATCCAGTTTCAACAATGTCCATCATATGTTCCTAGCATACAATTAAGTAATCAAGGAACATGCAGCAGCAGTTGTCCAGTTTCAGTAGTGTCTATTATACGTTCCTAGCATACAATTAAATAATCAAGGAACATGCAGCAGCAATTGTCCAGTTTCAGTAGTGTGATTATACGTTCCTAACATACAATTAAGTAATCAAGGAACAGGCAACAACAGATATTTCCATACAAGTCAGTAACAATCACCAATAAGTACCGAAACATGAGCAAGTAAGTAATGCAATCTGTCACTCACAGCGGTCCTGAGCAATGCAAGTAATCAATGAACATGCAACAACAGTTGTCCAGTATCAACAATGTCTATCATACGTTCCTAGCGTACAATTAAGTAATCAAGGAACATGCAGCAGCAGTTGTCCAGTTTCAGTTGTGTCTATCATACGTTCTTAACATACAATTAAGTAATCCAGGAACAAGTAGCATCAGTTGTTTCCATAAAGGTCAGTAACAATCACAAATAAGTACCGAAACATATGCAAGTAAGTAATGCAATCTGTCACTCACATCGGTCCTGAGCAATGCAAGTAATCAAAGAACATGCTGCAGCAGTTGTCCAGTTTCAGCAGTATCTATCATACGTTCCTAGCATACAATTAAGTATTCAAGGAACAGGCAGCAACAGATGTTTCCATACAAGTCACTAACAATCACCAATAAGTACCAAAACATGTGCAAGTCAGTAATGAAATCTGTCACTCACAGCAGTCCTGAGCAATGCAAGTATCAAGTAACATGAAGCAAGAGTTGTCCAGATTCATCAGTGCTTATCATACCTTCCAAACATACCATTAAGTAATCAAGGAACAGGCACCAACAGATGTTTCCGTTCAAGTCAGTAACAATCACCTATAAGTACCGAAACATATGCAAGTAAGTAATGCAATCTGTCACTCACAGCGGTCCTGAGCAATGCAAGTAATCAATGAACATGCAACAACAGTTGTCCAGTTTCAACAATGTCTATCATACGTTCCTAGCATACAATTAAGTAATCAAGGAACAAGCAGCAGCAGATGTTTCCATACAAGTCAGTAACAATCACAAATAAGTACCGAAACATATGCAAGTAAGTAATGCAATCTGTCACTCACATCGGTCCTGAGCAATGCAAGTAATCAAGGAACATGCAGCCGCAGTTGTCCAGTTTCAGCAGTGTCTATCATACGTTCCTAGCATACAATTAAGTAATCAAGGAACAGGCAGCAACAGATGTTTCCATACAAGTCAGTTCAATCACCAATAAGTACCGAAAGATGTGCAAGTAAGTAATGCAATCTGTCACTCACAGCGGTCCTGAGCAATGCAAGTAATAAAGTAACATGAAGCAGGAGTTGTCCAGATTCATCAGTGTCTATCATCCCTTCCTAACATACAATTAAGTAATGAAGGAACAGGCACCAACAGATGTTTTCGTACAAGTCAGTAACAATCACCTATAAGTATCGAAACATATGCAAGTAAGTAATGCAATCTGTCACTCACAGCGGTCCTGAGCAATGCAAGTAATAAATGAACATGCAACAACAGTTGTCCAGTTTCAACAATGTCTATCATACGTTCCTAACATACAATTAATCAAGGAACATGCAGCAACAATTGTCCAGTTTCAGTAGTGTCTATCATACGTTCTTAACATACAATTAAGTAATCAAGGAACAAGTAGCAGCAGATGTTTCCATACAAGTCAGTAACAATCACAAATAAGTACCGAAAGATATGCAAGTAAGTAATGCAATCTGTCACTCACATCGGTCCTAAGCAATGCAAGTAATCAAGGAACATGCAGCAGCAGTTGTCCAGTTTCAGCAGTGTCTATCATACGTTCCTAGCATACAATTAAGTAATCAAGGAACAGGCAGCAACAGATGTTTCCAAACAAGTCAGTATCAATCACCAATAAGTACCAAAATATGTGCAAGTAAGTAATGCAATCTGTCACTCACAGCGGTCCTGAGCAATGCAAGTAATCAAGTAACGTGAAGTAGGAGTTGTCCAGATTCATCAGTGCCTATCATACTTTCCTAACATACCATTAAGTAATCAAGGAACAGGCACCAACAGATGTTTCCGTACAAGTCAGTAACAATCACCTATAAGTACCGAAACCTATGCAAGTAATTAATGCAATCTGTCACTCACAGCGGTCCTGAGCAATGCAAGTAATCAATGAACATGCAACAACAGTTGTCCAGTTTCAACAATGTCTATCATACGTTCCTAGCATACAATTAAGTAATCAAGGAACATGCAGCAGCAGTTGTCCAGTTTTAGGAGTGTCTATCATACGTTCCTAACATACAATAAAGTAATCAAGGAACATGCAGCAACAGATGTTCCCATACAAGTCAGTAACAATCACTAATAAGTACCTAAACATATGCAAGTAATTAATGCAATCTGTCACTCACAGCTATCCTGAGCAATGCAAGTAATCAATGAACATGCAATAACAGTTTTCCAGTTTCAACAATGTCTATCATACGTTCCTAGCATACAATTAAGTAATCAAGGAACATGCAGCAGCAGTTGTCCAGTTTCAGTAGTGTCTATTATACGTTCCTAGCATACAATTAAGTAATCAAGGAACATGCAGCAGCAGTTGTCCAGTTTCAGTAGTGTCTATTATACGTTCGTAACATACAATTAAGTAATCAAGGAACAGGCAGTAACAGATGTTTCCATACAAGTCATTAACAATCACAAATAAGTACCGAAACATATGCAAGTAAGTAATGCAATCTGTCACTCACATCGGTCCTGAGCAATGCAAGTAATCAAGGAACATGCAGCAGCAGTTGTCCAGTTTCAGCAGTGTCTATCATACGTTCCAAGCATACAATTAAGTAATCAAGGAACAGGCAGCAACAGATGTTTCCATACAAGTCAGTAACAATCACTTATAAGTACCGAAACATATGCAAGTAAGTAATGCAATCTGTCACTCACAGCGGTCCTGAGCAATGCAAGTAATCAATGAATATGCAACAACAGTTGTCCAGTTTCAACAATGTCTATCATACGTTCCTAGCATACAATTAAGTAATCAAGGAACATGCAGCAGCAGTTGTCCAGTTTTAGGAGTGTCTATCATACGTTCCTAACATACAATTAAGTAATCAAGGAACATGCAGCAACAGATGTTCCCATACAAGTCAGTAACAATCACCAATAAGTACCTAAACATATGCAAGTAAGTAATGCAAACTGTCACTCACAGCGGTCCTGAGCAATGCAAGTAATCAATGAACATGCAACAACAGTTGTCCAGTTTCAACAATGTCTATCATACGTTCCTAGCATACAATTCAGTAATTAAGGAACATGGAGCAGCAGTTGTCCAGTTTCAGCAGTGTCTATCATACGTTCCTAGCATACAATTAAGTAATCAAGGAACAGGCAGCAACAGATGTTTCCATACAAGTCACTAACAATCACCAATAAGTACCAAAACATGTGCAAGTCAGTAATGAAATCTGTCACTCACAGCAGTCCTGAGCAATGCAAGTATCAAGTAACATGAAGCAGGAGTTGTCCAGATTCATCAGTGCCTATCATACCTTCCTAACATACCATTAAGTAATCAAGGAACAGGCACCAACAGATGTTTCCGTACAAGTCAGTAACAATCACCTATAAGTACCGAAACATATGCAAGTAAGTAATGCAATCTGTCACTCACAGCGGTCCTGAGCAATGCAAGTAATAAAGTAACGTGAAGCAGGAGTTGTCCAGATTCATCAGTGCCTATCATACCTTCCTAACATACCATTAAGTAATCAAGGAACAGGCACCAACAGATGTTTCCGTACAAGTCAGTAACAATAACCTATAAGTACCGAAACATATGCAAGTAAGTAATGCAATCTGTCACTCACAGCGGTCCTGAGCAATGCAAGTAATCAATGAACATGCAATAACAGTTGTCCAGTTTCAACAATGTCTATCATACGTTCCTAGCATACAATTAAGTAATCAAGGAACATGCAGCAGCAGTTGTCCAGTTTTAGGAGTGTCTATCATACGTTCCTAACATACAATAAAGTAATCAAGGAACATGCAGCAACAGATGTTCCCATACAAGTCAGTAACAATCACCAATAAGTACCTAAACATATACAAGTAATTAATGCAATCTGTCACTCACAGCTATCCTGAGCAATGCAAGTAATCAATGAACATGCAACAACAGTTTTCCAGTTTCAACAATGTCTATCATACGTTCCTAGCATACAATTAAGTAATCAAGGAACATGCAGCAGCAGTTGTCTAGTTTCAGTAGTGTCTATTATACGTTCCTAGCATACAATTAAGTAATCAAGGAACATGCAGCAGCAGTTGTCCAGTTTCAGTAGTGTATATTATACGTTCCTAACATACAATTAAGTAATCAAGGAACAGGCAGCAACAGATGTTTCCATACAAGTCATTAACAATCACAAATAAGTACCGAAACATATGCAAGTAAGTAATGCAATCTGTCACTCACATCGGTCCTGAGCAATGCAAGTAATCAAGGAACATGCAGCAGCAGTTGTCCAGTTTCAGCAGTGTCTATCATACGTTCCAAGCATACAATTAAGTAATCAAGGAACATGCAGCAATAGATGTTTCCATACAAGTCAGTAACAATCACTTATAAGTACCGAAACATATGCAAGTAAGTAATGCAATCTGTCACTCACAGCGGTCCTGAGCAATGCAAGTAATCAATGAATATGCAACAACAGTTGTCCAGTTTCAACAATGTCTATCATACGTTCCTAGCATACAATTAAGTAATCAAGGAACATGCAGCAGCAGTTGTCCAGTTTTAGGAGTGTCTATCATACGTTCCTAACATACAATTAAGTAATCAAGGAACATGCAGCAACAGATGTTCCCATACAAGTCAGTAACAATCACCAATAAGTACCTAAACATATGCAAGTAAGTAATGCAAAATGTCACTCACAGCGGTCCTGAGCAATGCAAGTAATCAATGAACATGCAACAACAGTTGTCCAGTTTCAACAATGTCTATCATACGTTCCTAGCATACAATTCAGTAATTAAGGAACATGGAGCAGCAGTTGCCCAGTTTCAGCAGTGTCTATCATACGTTCCTAGCATACAATTAAGTAATCAAGGAACAGGCAGCAACAGATGTTTCCATACAAGTCACTAACAATCACCAATAAGTACCAAAACATGTGCAAGTCAGTAATGAAATCTGTCACTCACAGCAGTCCTGAGCAATGCAAGTATCAAGTAACATGAAGCAGGAGTTGTCCAGATTCATCAGTGCCTATCATACCTTCCTAACATACCATTAAGTAATCAAGGAACAGGCACCAACAGATGTTTCCGTACAAGTCAGTAACAATCACCTATAAGTACCGAAACATATGCAAGTAAGTAATGCAATCTGTCACTCACAGCGGTCCTGAGCAATGCAAGTAATCAATGAACATGCAACAACAGCTGTCCAGTTTCAACAATGTCTATCATACGTTCCTAGCATACAATTAAGTAATCAAGGAACAAGCAGCAGCAGATGTTTCCATAAAAGTCAGTAACAATCACAAATAAGTACCGAAACATATGCAAGTAAGTAATGTAATCTGTCACTCACATCGGTCCTGAGCAATGCAAGTAATCAAGGAACATGCAGCCGCAGTTGTCCAGTTTCAGCAGTGTCTATCATACGTTCCTACCATACAATTAAGTAATCAAGGAACAGGCAGCAACAGATGTTTCCATACAAGTCAGTTCAATCACCAATAAGTACCGAAAGATGTGCAAGTAAGTAATGCAATCTGTCACTCACAGCGGTCCTGAGCAATGCAAGTAATAAAGTAACATGAAGCAGGAGTTGTCCGGATTCATCAGTGTCTATCATACCTTCCTAACATACAATTAAGTAATGAAGGAACAGGCACCAACAGATGTTTTCGTACAAGTCAGTAAAAATCACCTATAAGTATCGAAACATATGCAAGTAAGTAATGCAATCTTTCACTCACAGCGGTCCAGAGCAATGCAAGTAATCAATGAACATGCAACAACAGTTGTCTAGTTTCAACAATGTCTATCATACGTTCCTAGCATACAATTAATCAATGAACATTGATCAACAATTGTCCAGTTTCAGTAGTGTCTATCATACGTTCTTAACATACAATTAAGTAATCAAGGAACAAGTAGCAGCAGATGTTTCCATACAAGTCAGTAACAATCACAAATAAGTACCAAAACATATGCAAGTAAGTAATGCAATCTGTCACTCACATCGGTCCTGAGCAATGCAAGTAATCAAGGAACATGCAGCAGCAGTTGTCCAGTTTCAGCAGTGTCTATCATACGTTCCTAGCATACAATTAAGTAATCAAGGAACAGGCAGCAACAGATGTTTCCATACAAGTCAGTAACAATCACCAATAAGTACCAAAACATGTGCAAGTAAGTAATGCAATCTGTCACTCACAGCGGTCCTGAGCAATGCAAGTAATCAAGTAACGTGAAGCAGGAGTTGTCCAGATTCATCAGTGCCTATCATACCTTCCGAACATACCATTAAGTAATCAAGGAACAGGCACCAACAGATGTTTCCGTACAAGTCAGTAACAATCACCTATAAGTACCGAAACATATGCAAGTAAGTAATGCAATCTGTCACTCACAGCGGTCCTGAGCAATGCAAGTAATCAATGAACATGCAACAACAGTTGTCCAGTTTCAACAATGTCTATCATACGTTCCTAGCATACAATTAAGTAATCAAGGAACATGCAGCAGCAGTTGTCCAGTTTTAGGAGTGTCTATCATACGTTCCTAACATACAATAAAGTAATCAAGGAACATGCAGCAACAGATGTTCCCATACAAGTCAGTAACAATCACCAATAAGTACCTAAACATATGCAAGTAATTAATGCAATCTGTCACTCACAGCTATACTGAGCAATGCAAGTAATCAATGAACATGCAACAACAATTTTCCAGTTTCAACAATGTCTATCATACGTTCCTAGCATACAATTAAGTAATCAAGGAACATGCAGCAGCAGTTGTCCAGTTTTAGGAGTGTCTATCATACGTTCCTAACATACAATTAAGTAATCAAGGAACATGCAGCAGCAGTTGTCCAGTTTTAGGAGTGTCTATCATACGTTCCTAACATACAATTAAGTAATCAAGGAACATGCAGCAACAGATGTTCCCATACAAGTCAGTAACAATCACCAATAAGTACCTAAACATATGCAAGTAAGTAATGCAAACTGTCACTCACAGCGGTCCTGAGCAATGCAAGTAATCAATGAACATGCAGCAACAGTTGTCCAGTTTCAACAATGTCTATCATACGTTCCTAGCATACAATTCAGTAATCAAGGAACATGGAGCAGCAGTTGTCTAGTTTCAGTAGTGTCTATCATACATACGTTCCTAGCATACAATTAAGTAATCAAGGAACATGCAGCAGCAGTTGTCCTGCGTCAGTAGTGTCTATCATACGTTCCTAACATACAATTAAGTAATCAAGGAACAAACAGCAGCAGATGTTTCCATACAAGTCAGTAACAATCACAAATAAGTACCGAAACATATGCAAGTAAGTAATGCAATCTGTCACTCACATCGGTCCTGAGCAATGCAAGTAATCAAGGAACATGCAGCAGCAGTTGTCTAGTTTCAGCAGTGTCTATCATACGTTCCTAGCATACAATTAAGTTATCAAGGAACATGCAGCAGCAGTTGTCCAGTTTTAGGAGTGTCTATCATACGTTCCTAATTTAACATACAATTAAGTAATCAAGGAACATGCAGCAACAGATGTTCCCATACAAGTCAGTAACAATCACCAATAAGTACCTAAACATATGCAAGTAATTAATGCAATCTGTCACTCACAGCTATCCTGAGCAATACAAGTAATCAATGAACATGCAACAACAGTTTTCCAGTTTCAACAATGTCTATCATACGTTCCTAGAATACAATTAAGTAATCAAGGAACATGCAGCAGCAGTTGTCCAGTTTCAGTAGTGTCTATTATACGTTCCTAGCATACAATTAAGTAATCAAGGAACATGCAGCAGCAGTTGTCCAGTTTCAGTAGTGTCTATTATACGTTCCTAACATACAATTAAGTAATCAAGGAACAGGCAGCAACAGATGTTTCCATACAAGTCATTAACAATCACAAATAAGTACCGAAACATATGCAAGTAAGTAATGCAATCTGTCACTCACATCGGTCCTGAGCAATGCAAGTAATCAAGGAACATGCAGCAGCAGTTGTCCAGTTTCAGCAGTGTCTATCATACGTTCCAAGCATACAATTAAGTAATCAAGGAACAGGCAACAACAGATGTTTCCATACATCTCAGTAACAATCACCAATAAGTACCTAAACATATGCAAGTAAGTAATGCAAACTGTCACTCACAGCGGTCCTGAGCAATGCAAGTAATCAATGAACATGCAGCAACAGTTGTCCAGTTTCAACAATGTCTATCATACGTTCCTAGCATACAATTCAGTAATCAAGGAACATGGAGCAGCAGTTGTCTAGTTTCAGCAGTGTCTATCATACATACGTTCCTAGCATACAATTAAGTAATCAAGGAACATGCAGCAGCAGTTGTCCTGCGTCAGTAGTGTCTATCATACGTTCCTAACATACAATTAAGTAATCAAGGAACAAACAGCAGCAGATGTTTCCATACAAGTCAGTAACAATCACAAATAAGTACCGAAACATATGCAAGTAAGTAATGCAATCTGTCACTCACATCGGTCTTGAGCAATGCAAGTAATCAAGGAACATGCAGCAGCAGTTGTCTAGTTTCAGCAGTGTCTATCATACGTTCCTAGCATACAATTAAGTTATCAAGGAACATGCAGCAGCAGTTGTCCAGTTTTAGGAGTGTCTATCATACGTTCCTAATTTAACATACAATTAAGTAATCAAGGAACATGCAGCAACAGATGTTCCCATACAAGTCAGTAACAATCACCAATAAGTACCTAAACATATGCAAGTAATTAATGCAATCTGTCACTCACAGCTATCCTGAGCAATACAAGTAATCAATGAACATGCAACAACAGTTTTCCAGTTTCAACAATGTCTATCATACGTTCCTAGAATACAATTAAGTAATCAAGGAACATGCAGCAGCAGTTGTCCAGTTTCAGTAGTGTCTATTATACGTTCCTAGCATACAATTAAGTAATCAAGGAACATGCAGTAGCAGTTGTCCAGTTTCAGTAGTGTCTATTATACGTTCCTAACATACAATTAAGTAATCAAGGAACAGGCAGCAACAGATGTTTCCATACAAGTCATTAAAAATCACAAATAAGTACCAAAACATATGCAAGTAAGTAATGCAATCTGTCACTCACATCGGTCCTGAGCAATGCAAGTAATCAAGGAACATGCAGCAGCAGTTGTCCAGTTTCAGCAGTGTCTATCATACGTTCCAAGCATACAATTAAGTAATCAAGGAACAGGCAGCAATAGATGTTTCCATACAACTCAGTAACAATCACCTATAAGTACCGAAACATATGCAAGTAAGTAATGCAATCTGTCACTCACAGCGGTCCTGAGCAATGCAAGTAATCAATGAACATGCAACAACAGTTGTCCAGTTTCAACAACGTCTATCATACGTTCCTAACATACAATTAAGTAATCAAGGAACATGCAGCAGCAGTTGTCCAGTTTTAGGAGTGTCTATCATACGTTCCTAACATACAATTAAGTAATCAAGGAACATGCAGCAACAGATGTTCCCATACAAGTCAGTAACAAACACCAATAGGTACCTAAACATATGCAAGTAAGTAATGCAAACTGTCACTCACAGCGGTCCTGAGCAATGCAAGTAATCAATGAACATGCAACAACAGTTGTCCAGTTTCAACAATGTCTATCATACGTTCCTAGCATACAATTCAGTAATCAAGGAACATGGAGCAGCAGTTGTCCAATTTCAGCAGTGTCTATCATACGTTCCTAGCATACAATTAAGTAATCAAGGAACATGCAGCAGCAGTTGTCCTGCGTCAGTAGTGTCTATCATACGTTCCTAACATACAATTAAGTAATCAAGGAACAAGCAGCAGCAGATGTTTCCATACAAGTCAGTAACAATCACAAATAAGTACCGAAACATATGCAAGTAAGTAATGCAATCTGTCACTCACATCAGTCCTGAGCAATGCAAGTAATCAAGGAACATGCAGCAGCAGTTGTCTAGTTTCAGCAGTGTCTATCATACGTTCCTAGCATACAATTAAGTAATCAAGGAACAGGCAGCAACAGATGTTTCCATACAAGTCAGTAACAATCACCAATAAGTACCGAAAGATGTGCAAGTAAGTAATGCAATCTGTCACTCACAGCGTTCCTGAGCAATGCAAGTAATCAAGTAACATGAAGCAGGAGTTGTCCAGATTCATCAGTGTCTATCATACCTTCCTAAGATACAATTAAGTAATTAAGGAACAGGCACCAACAGATGTTTTCGTACAAGTCAGTAACAATCACCAATAAGTACCAAAACATGTGCAAGTAAGTAATGCAATCTGTCACTCACAGCGGTCCTGAGCAATGCAAGTAATCAAGTAACATGAAGCAGGAGTTGTCCAGATTCATCAGTGCTATCATACCTTCCTAACATACCATTAAGTAATCAAGGAACATGCAGCAGCAGTTGTCCAGTTTTAGGAGTGTCTATCATACGTTCTTAACATACAATTAAGTAATCAAGGAACAGGCAGCAACAGATGTTTCCAAACAAGTCAGTAACAATCACCAATAAGTACCTAAACATATGCAAGTAAGTAATGCAATCTGTCACTCACAGCGGTCCTGAGCAATGCAAGTAATCAATGAACATGCAACAACAGTTTTCCAGTTTCAACAATGTCTATCATACGTTCGTAACATAAAATTAAGTAATCAAGGAACATGCAACAGCAGTTGTCCAGTTTCAGTAGTGTCTATTATACGTTCCTAGCATACAATTAAGTAATCAAAGAACATGCAGCAGCACTTGTCCAGTTTCAGTAGTGTCTATTATACGTTCCTAACATACAATTAAGTGATCAAGGAACAGGCAGTAGCAGATGTTTCCATACAAGTCAGTAACAATCACCAATAAGTACCTAAACATATGCAAGTAAGTAATGCAATCTGTCACTCACAGCGGTCCTGAGCAATGCAAGTAATCAATGAACATGCAACAACAGTTTTCCAGTTTCAACAATGTCTATCATACGTTCCTAGCATACAATTAAGTAATCAAGGAACATGCAGCAGCAGTTGTCCAGTTTCAGTAGTGTCTATTATACGTTCCTAGCATACAATTAAGTAATCAAGGAACATGCAGCAGCAGTTGTCCAGTTTCAGTAGTGTAACATCCAAGTTACCACAAACAGTACACGTCATAATATTTCATTTCATTAAGTAATAAATATTACTAATTGTTTGATACCACAGGTCCATCTGCCTGAATACTTAATTACAACAATTATTAAAGATCAAATGGTGGTCTAAACTAGCTTCTAAATCTTCAATCAGAGTGCGGAAAACTGAACAAGCTACCCGAGACCGCATCATCTTTTCAAATTAGGCGTCAATCAAAAGTCCAAATGTCTGCTATTCATCAAAGTCCAGATTCACTTAGCCTGGGACGAACTACCTGCTATGGTCTTGCCTTTATCAGCTTTTCCTGTAAAAGAGTTGTCATGACAGAGTAAGCTAACGTTGCTTAGTGAGTAAACAGAGTTTCATTAGTTACCACACACACATAACATACTATCAGCTCCTGTCGGCAAGTCACTACGTCAGAGACGGCAAAAAGGTTGGGAGACAACCCAGTTTGTATTCCCCTGTGTAAGGCCGAAGCCCTACGGGAAATGTATGGAAACAAGTCAAATAGGAAAGGAATCTGCAGAATTCCCTCCTGTGAATGGAGATCTCACATTCGGTCCTGTCGGATAATGCAGTATGCAGCGGCATGTATATCAACAGTCAAGTAAGCAGTAAGCATGATAAGTATTTACATAAAATGCAAAAGTGAACATGCAATCAAGGCAATTCAAGTGTCTAGCTTCAGTAATGTCAAAAGTACGTTTCTATGATACAATATAGTATTAAAGAAACATGCAGCAACAATCGGAAGTTTCCATACAGTCGACGACATTCACCAATAAGTATCGAAATATATGCAAGTAATTAATGAAATCTGTCACTCACAGTGGTCCGTAGTCAGATAATGCTTAACAAATTAAGCGGTTCAGTTTACTCTGTCAAATCGGTGGTTTCCTGCAGTTCAGTTTCAAGTCTGGCATATTAATGTCAAGTCTGTAACATGATCTATCCATATAACCCTAGTTATATAATTAGGTTATTGTCAATTCTGGCTGTCGAGTCTGAGGTAGTTCCTATCGTCCCAAGGTGAGTCTATTCTTATCAGATTAATACGATTCATCTAATTATAGATGTGTGGCCTTGAAATAAAGCCAATCGTATTACTAGCAAGGTGTAACATGACATACAATTTCTAAGGGTTCATACAGAGTCTGTTAATTTATTTGTGCATATAATAGATATGCAATTTGAACTTATGGGTTTTATCATAATCAAAAGATACTTTCAATTACAATAGATTGTTTAATATCTTAATCTGATTTTGGAATTAATCTTAGACATGGAACAGAGATCAGATTCGAATTGCAGGGATAGATTCGAACAAGGCACAATTCGAATCTTTAGATTCGAACTTCATTGATTCGAAGACTAGATACATTCGAAGACCTTTCATTTTGAATTTAGGATGCTAGATTCGAAACACACACTTTAGATTCTAGGGGAATTTCGAAATTAGCTAGGTTCGAGATGTGTTAGATTCGAAAGGGCATAGTTTCGAAATGGGAATAGATTCAAAGCAGTATTTCGAGTCTAGGAGGGGGTTAGATTCGAATCTAGTTGAATAGAGTCGAAATTCACATCACTTTCGAGACTAAGGAATCAGATTCGAAGCTAATAAATTCTGAGACAGATTCGAAGCCATATAGACTCGAACCCACACACAGACTCGAGACACACACTCATTCGAGTTTGTTCTACTTTTTCAACGATTTTCCAGGTTTTTAACCACAAAATTCAGCAAAAATAAGGGATTAATAGTCACTAACCTTCGTCCAAGCTGTATCCTTCGACTATAGTCGATTTCCAAGCAAAAACAGGTCCTAAACGGGAGCAAATCAGCTTCAAATGAAGGGAATATGAGCAAACTCGAATTTGCTCAACAAAAACCGAAATAAAAGTCAGAAAAATGGTCGATTTTACCTTAAATCCGGACGAAATCAAACATGCAATGATAGATTCGTGTAGAGCTCGACGATCTCTAACCGATGGCGTATAAATCACGAGAATCCGACGGATCGCTTAGGAGAAATGCTAGAGAGAAGGTGAAGTCTTAGAGAGAGAAGGAGAGAGTTCAAGGTTTTTCCAAAACTATGAAATGAAGAGGAGATGCTCTATTTATAGAAAATAGAGAGAAAATCAGATTTTCTACTGAATTTCTGGAACTGACCAACTTTTATTCATTTTAGTCCGTTTCGTCATTTTCAGTCTTTAATTTGTCATTTAGCTGAATTTTAATTATTAACTTAATTTCAGCTAATTTTGGGCAACTTTTCATAATTAATTATAACTTAATATAATTAACTATTACTGATTCACATTTTCAGTTATTTACTAATATTTGGATTAAAATTGCTTTATTATCCAAAGTCTGCTGCTGTAATTTATATTTAATAAATTACGGGCTGTTACAATCTTCCCCCGTTAAATTGATTCCGTCCTCGGAATCGACTAAAACAGGAATAACTTCGGATACTTCTGCCTAATCTCGTCTTCTCGTTCCCAAGTTTGCGCAGATCCCTTATGGTATTTCCATTGAACTAACACCATTGGAATTTCCTTGCTGCGCAATTTCGAAACCTTATGATCGATTATACGCTCGGGTTCTTCTTCGTATCGCAACTGCTCATCAATTTGCACGTCTTTCCAAGGAATCACAGCTTCAGCGTCAGCTAAACACTTTCGAAGATTACTTACATGAAATACATCATGAATCCCAGTCATTTCGGCAGGCAGCTTTAATCTGTAGGCTTGCAATCCTATACGCTCGAGAATTTCAAAAGGACCCACAAATCGAGGGCTCAACTTCCCCCGTTTGCCGAACCTTACTATCCCTTTTCTTGGCGAGACCTTCAACAACACTTTATCTCCAACTACAAACGCAATTGGCTTACGTCTTCTATCATGATACTTCTTTTGTCTATCCTGAGAGGTCTGAATTCGTTGTCGAATCAACTGTAGTTGGTCGTGAGCTTCTTGCAAAATAGCTGGTCCAGAGATCGGGCGTTCACCTGTTTCCCTCCAGCAAGTTGGAGTTCGGCATCGATGTCCATACAAAAGCTGATAGGGAGGCATACCAATAGTCGAATGATAACTATTGTTATAAGCAAACTCCACAAACGGCAGGTGAGTATCCCAACTTCCACCGAGATCAATCACACAGGCGCGTAACATATCTTCCAAGGTCAAAATCGTTCTCTCACTTTGCCCGTCCGTTTCAGGATGATAAGCTGTGCTCATCTTAAGTTCGGTACCTAGTCCATTCTGAAAAGCCTTCCAAAAACGAGAAGTAAATCTGCTGTCACGGTCAGATACTATAGACAATGGCACACCATGTCTAGTCACGATTTCCTTCATATACAATTCAGCTAACTTTTCGAGGCGTTCATCTTCACGTATGGGTAGAAAATAGGCTGACTTAGTAAGTCGATCCACTATTACCCAAATAGAGTCATGATTCCGCTTAGTCCTGGGCAGCTTCGTCACAAAATCCATGGTTATGTGGTCCCACTTCCATTCCGGGATTGGCAATGGTTGTAGTTCCCCATACGGCTTCTGATGTTCCGATTTGACTTGTAAACAAGTCATGCAATTTTCTACATATCGTCCTACGTCCTTCTTCATTCCAGGCCACCAATATTCCGTTTTCAAATCTTCGTACATTTTAGTAGAACCAGGATGTACCGAAAATTTTGACATATGAGCCTCCGACAGAATTTGATCACGAATTCCTCCTAATCTAGGGACCCATATTCTATTCATAAACCGTCTAAGACCACGATTATCAAGGGTCAGCTTGGTCACATAAGTAACCATACGTTCAGATTTCAAGTTCTCATCCCGAATGGCTTCGGTTTGAGCGGCAATAATCGACTCAGGCAAGGCAGACTCCAAAACAACAGAAGTCAATGCATAACATCGGGTATAATGGTCTTGTCCGGTTTTGCGGCTTAGGGCATCTGCTACAATGTTTGCTTTACCTGGATGGTAAAGGATCTCACAGTCATAGTCTTTAATCAATTCCATAGATCGCCTTTGTCGCATATTCAGCTCTTTTTGGTCAAATATATACTTCAGACTCTTGTGATCCGTGTACAATTTACACCTGGTCCCGTACAGATAATGCCGCCAAATCTTCAATGCAAAGGTTACGGCTGCGAGCTCCAAGTCATGCGTCGGGTAATTCTTTTCGTGCGTCTTTAGCTGCCTTGATGCGTAGGCAATTACTTTATCCCTTTGCATCAGTACACAGCCTAACCCCATCTTAGAAGCATCACTATAAACTACAAAATCATCATTTCCCTCGGGTAAGGCCAAAATCAGTGCTTCAATCAGCTTACGCTTCAGGGTCACAAATGCTCGATCTTGAGATTCATTCCATTCAAACTTAACCTCCTTCTTCGTCAGACTGGTTAAAGGTACCGCAATCTTGGAGAAATCACGGATAAATCTTCGGTAATAGCCCGCTAAACCCAAGAAACTCCGAACTTCAGATACATTTTTCGGCGCTTCCCACTTCTGAACTGTATCAACCTTTGATGGATCTACGGCTATTCCCTCGCCTGAGACAATATGTCCTAAAAATTGCACCTGGCGTAACCAGAATTCACATTTGGAGAATTTTGCGTAGAGTCGCTCCTTTTGTAGCAATTCTAGCATTTCTCGCAAATGCTTCTGTAACATCCGGCAATGAACCAGGTTAGCAACAACGACCTAATTAGCATTTAATAGTCAAATTATAGCCTAATCAATAGTCATTAGAACTTAATCAAATGATTAACAAGGCTTATTAGAAGACTCAACTCAATTCGAATCAAATTCATCGGTGCGATGAATCGGGAAATCAATTAATCCGATCAATTTACGATATGAGGGATTAATTCAACTAAGTACGAAATTAAATTATGATTAGTGACACTAATCATACACTAATACAATTACTTAACCTTAATTATGCAAGACTAAAACAATTCATTAAAACAATGCATTCAAAAAGTATTTTTGAATTTACAAGAAAAGGAAAATACAAGAATACATTTTAAATACATTTATACAAAAAAAAAATTGAAAATACCCCATATTTATGACCATGTGGCCGGCCACCACATGGTACAACCACCACCTTGACTTTCATTTCTTTATTACATATCCCATACACCATCTACATCAAGTGTCTCCATCTTTGGAGATCTTCACTCAACCTCCAAAATTCACCATCATTGCAAGAGTTATTTTCATCTAAGAATAAGACCACTTTTCACTCTTCATTTCCACAACATCAAAACATAAATCTCTCTTCTCTCCTCTCATGAAATCCGGCCTCCATGAGGCTCAAGAACACCAAAATTCCAACCTTGTGTTCTTGCAATATATCAAGCATTTTTGGTGCAACAAAATTCAAGATTTCAACTTCTACTAGTTTGCATCTTTCTAATACTTCAAAGTAAGTAAATACTAGCTCATTACATCTTATATTCATGTTTATATAAGTCTTGCATAATATATATAATCACCAACAACAACAAGTTACATAAAAACTCAAGTTTATAAGTTTCTAGTTTTATTTTAAGTTATTTCTTTACATGTGTTTATGAATATGTAAACACATTATAAAAGTGTTAATATTATGAAAACATGTGATACATATGTGTTTTTATAACTATTATGGCTTTTATACAAGTTGTCTTTAAATAAACAACAAGAATCATAAGTTGTTTTAAGTTTATAAACTACGGATTTCCGGCAGAAAATTTATATCGACTTTGAAAAATCATAACTAATTCATAACTCAACGAAATGAGTTGATTCTTGTCTCAAAAGTTAGATCTATGTCTTAACTATAGATCTGCAATTTTTCATAATTTATTTTGAAGTTTAAGACCTCCAGAAATTATTTGAGAAACCGAAAGTTTGACAGCTCAAAAATGGCCAACATAGCGTTTTTAACGAGCTTTTTCACCAACCTAAACAACTCGAAAAATGGCCGTTCTTGATTCTAAAAATCCTTTGTATATAGTAGTTTAATGTCCTAGAAAACCAAAGTCTAAAACATTTTGGAGCTTGGTCAAAAACAGCCTCAAAGTAGGCCGAAAAACCTCCGAAAAAGCTGGAAAATTATATATATATAAACTTGACGTTTTAAGCAAATCTTATTTATAAACTTGTAATGTTGGGTGATTTAAGACATAAAAATCTATAAATATACATATTATCATATATTAGTAATATTAAGTCCTTATTATCATTTAGGACTCGGTTAAACATCTCCGGTTTCATCACCCATCAAACTACGCAAACTTGCATTTTTGCGCATATTTTGCCATCACAAGTTCGGTGAGTCTTCATAGCCCCTATTTTTCACTATCTATTGGGGTGGAAATACATGCACTGTTTTCATATGGACATCAAAACTGTTTATTTCTTATATGTATTACATGTTCGGATTCCATCAGCCCTTATATCATGAACCGTTAATTGCATTTATTTGTAAGCGCGAGTATATTGTGGATAGATCTATTGGGAGTCATGTCCCCCATTCGTGTTAGCTCGGTTCGGCTAACAGCGAGTGCATATATATTCAACACACGGTATTACGTATGGGAATACTGCACAGGGCAAACTCATTCTAATTAAGCTTCGGTTGCATGATGGTTTATGTAATACATACACGGAATTTATGATTTTATAAATTCAACTCATCTGATAATGTCCATACAACTGGTCTTTTCGCGTAAACCTATGAGCTCACCAACAATTTTTGTTGACGTATTTTAGCATGTATTTTCAGGAAATTAAGGCAAGTATGCCTTCAGAAGTAACTACTTTCAAGCTTCCGCACTTAAGGAGTCGCATTCTTTTCAAACCGTCGGAGATTTATTTGCATTATTTTGGATAATTTAATTATGTATTTAAATCTCTGTACTTTGCGAACTACTCTTTATCATTTACGGTTTATGTAAAACATTTCTACCTTTTAAAGTCATATCGATGTATTTTCGAAAACGTCCATATAGTGGTCGTTCATTATGATTATGGTTACGCTTCCGCGACGTCATGCTTCGTCGCCAACCGGGGTAACGGGGTGTGACAGATTGGTATCAGAGCCATAGTTATAGTGAACTAGGTTGCATTAGTACCTAGACTATAACTGTTACAAAAACTAAACTTTCTTCAAGAACTGTGAACACATATATGGACCCTGATGACAATAACATATCGAAATTGACCCCTAGGGAAAGGGTGTGACTAGCACAACGGGAGTTTATCCCGGTACCTGCCCATCAGCCAAGCCCGTCGCAGTAGTAATGAGCAAGCATAGGACAGTGGGGATGGATGCCTCACACTCTCCAAGAGTGGAGAAACGAGGAGGGGATCCAAATCCAGTTTGAAGTCAGAACACCATCTTCCTCTCAAGTGTCGACACTTACCTAGAAACCTATATAACAAACGATGCCCCTGTTGGTGGCAAGGGCCGCCAGACACGACCTCCAATTTCGACAAAATCCACCAAGAGGTCGGTGAGATCTTTGCAAGGATTAAGCAGGAGGCAATGCAAACCACCAATAAACCTTAGGCTGACCAGAATACCCAGGCGATTTAACAAAACGGAATCGACGAATTGTGGCAGTACCCAGCGGAGCACAAAGCACACACTGCAGAACTAACCCAACGACTTAACGCTCTGGAGTACGAGGAAACCCCGGAGGCATCTCTTTATAGTATTTATCTAGGCTTTACTATCTGATATATCTTAGGGTAAATAAGGCTTAAGAATTTATCAGAAAATTCTGACCATATCATATACAAAGATTAAGTATCAAGAACTTTTATGAGGAATTAAGTTTAATTACAACTCTGCGTAGGAAAAGATAAACCTGTGACTATCTGCCTAAGAAATTTCAAACCCGTAGACTTATCCTCTTACCCCATTAGATACCACTTATGCATTTCTACTATTTTATACTGGTGCTGATAGGAGCTTTATATCCACTAAGTTCACTAAGCAGATAAATTCCATTAATTGCTACTTATGCAATTGAGGTTGATGACAGTGAGACGCTTAAGACAAATAATATAAGTCGAGGATGCTCCTTAGAATTAGTAGGCCGACTCTTTGAAACAGACATGATACCCATAAAACTGGGAAGTGTTTACGTGGTCATAGGCATGGATTGGCTATCGAAAATCGTGTGGAAATAGTATGCAACAAGAACACAGTTCATATACCTTTAGCCAATAAGAAGGTCCTTACTGTCCAACGCAAAGCAAGAAATACCAAAGTAAGCATCATCTCTAGCATTAGGACCCTGAAGTGTTGATAGAGAGGGAACCAAAGGGAAAGCGGCTCGAAAATATTCTTATTATTTATGGTCACCCCAAAGTTTTTCCAGAACACTTACCTGAACTCCCAACATCGAGGCAAGTCAAATTCAAAAATAGGCCTACTATCAGGTGCGGTACCAGTGGCTCGAGCACCATGCCGATTAGCCCCATCAATAGTGTAAGAATCGTCCAACCAACTGTAGGAGCTCATAAAAAGGGCCTATCAAACCGAGTTCCTCGCTCTAGAGGAGCTCCAGTTTTGTTCATAAAGAAGAAGAATGGAACCTTTAGAATGTGCATCAATTACTAAGAGCTAGATTAACTAGAAGAACCGACACCCGCTCACAAGGATCAATGACTTATTTGACCAAACTCCAAGAATTAAGCTTCTGTTAGAAGATCGACCTAAGGCCTGGTTATCATCAGATTAGAGTTCGCAAGAAAGATATTTCAAAGACAGCCTTCAGATTCCGTTTCGGTCAACATAAATTCCTATTAATGCCGTTGGGATTAACCAGTGCCCCAACGATACTCATGGACCTCATTAGGTGTGCAAACCTTATCTAGACAAATTCGTGATTGTATTCTTGAATGACTTCTTAATCTACTCACGAAACAAGGAGGAGCACGAGCAAACATTTAAGACTGATTCTAGAGTTGTTGAAGAAAGAACAACTATATGCCAAGCTTTCTAAGTTTGACTTTTGACTAAGATAGGTAAGATTTCTCAGTCACGTGATCAATAGTAAAGGAATCCAAGTTGACCCCGCCAAGATCGAGACTATCAGAAATTGGTTAACTCTTAGAACCCCCATAAAAATACGACGGTCCTTAAGACTTGCCACTTATTATAAGCAATTATCAGAAATTTCTCTAAGTTCACCAGAGCTCTAACAAAACTGACCCGAAAGGACATTACGTATGATTGGAGCAAGGATCAGGAGATATCATTTCAGTTATTAAAGCACAAACTGTGCAGCGCGCCTATTTTGTCCATACCTAAGAGGAACGAGAAATTTATAGATTACTATGACACTTCACACAATGGGTTGATATAGAAAGATAGGTCATAGCTTATGCTTTATGAAAACTTAAGGTTCACTAGGTGATTTACACAACGCATGATCTGGATCTTGAAGCAGTAGTCTTTATCCTTGGAGACATTAGTTGTACGGTATGAAGTGTATTGTATTCACAGACCATAAGAGCCTCCAACACATCTCGAACGAGAAAGAGTCGAATACGAAGTAGTACCGTTGGATGGAACTAATAAGTAATTGTAACCGTGAAAATTCGTTATCACTTGAGGAAAACTAATGAGCTAAGCCGTTAAGAGTACAAGTGGATAAATAGTTTAGGATAAGGGCTAGTAAAAATCGATATTTCGTGAATAGAATATGATTACTCTGTTTGGTGGAATAAGAAAGCTGACTATGGATGAAGGACACAAATTAAGATATGTCGTTCACCCCGGATCCGATAAAATGTATAATGACCTTAAGGAGCTGTACGGGTGGCCTAACATGAAGGATGACATTGCCACATATGTCAACAAATTCCTAACATGCTCCAAAGTTAAGACAAACATAAGAAACCATTTGAGTATTAGTCGACCGCCTAACAAAATCCGCACATTCCTACCAATAAAGAAGAACAATATAATGAATAAGCTAGTCCAAACGTACCTCAAGGAAGTCATCTCCGGACACAGAGTGCCTATTTAAATCATTTCGGATACAAATAGCAGATTTACATATAGGCTTTTGGCAATTATTACTACAAGCTTTGGATACAAACTTGGACATGAGTATCACTTATCACCCTCAGACCAATGGTCAGAATAATAGAACGATCCAAACCCTAGAACACACATTAAGAGCCTGTGTAATGGATACTCAATTGCCTTAGTGGAATTATTAACTACAATAGCTATCACTCGAGTATTAAAGTTGCTCCATTTGAGGCCCTCTACGGGCGAAAGTGTCGATCGCCGATTTGTCGGGTAGGAGTAGGAAATAGCCAAATCACTGGCCCTAAGACCAATCACGAAAATACCAAAAGGATAGTACAGATACGGAACTGACTAAAAGTTGCCTGCGATGGTAAGAAAGTTATGCAGATGAAAATAGAAAATCCCTTGAGTTCTAATTAGGAGAACAAGTATTGATGAAAGTCTTGCCATGGAAGGGCGTGTTACGATTTGGGAAACAAGGATAATTAAACCCTCGATACATTGGCAATACAAAGTCTTAAAGGGAATTGGACTCGTAGCTTATCATTTAGAGTTACCACCAGAGTTTAGCAGCATGCACAATACCTTCCATGTATCGAATAAGAAGAAGTGTTTGTTAGAGGAGACACTTGTTACCCCTTGGGAGAGATCCAACTAAATAATAAACTTCGCTTCATCAAAGAGCCGGTTGAAATCATGGACCGTAAGGTCAAAGGATTGAAGCACAGTTGTATACCCATCCTCAAGGTCAGATGGAAATTCTAGACATGGACCACAATTCACTTAGGCATGCAAAGGCTAGTTTAAGCAAAGATACTCTCATCTACTTTTAAGTAACAAAACCCCTGAGGAAACAGGATAAAATTTCGGGACGAAATTCCCTTAACAGGGGGAGACTGTAACATCCGGCATTGAACCAGGTTAGCAACAACGACCTAATTAGCATTTAATAGTCAAATTATAGCGTAATCAATAGTCATTAGAACTTAATCAAATGATTAACAAGGCTTATTAGAAGACTCAACTCAATTCGAATCAAATTCATCGGTGCGATGAATCGGGAAATCAATTAATCCGATCAATTTACGATATGAGGGATTAATTCAACTAAGTACGAAATTAAATTATGATTAGTGACACTAATCATACACTAATACATTTACTTAACCTTAATTATGCAAGACTAAAACAATTCATTAAAACAATGCATTCAAAAAGTATTTTTGAATTTACAAGAAAAGGAAAATACAAGAATACATTTTAAATACATTTATACAAAAAAAAAATTGAAAATACCCCATATTTATGACCATGTGGCCGGCCACCACATGGTACAACCACCACCTTGACTTTCATTTCTTTATTACATATCCCATACACCATCTACATCAAGTGTCTCCATCTTTGGAGATCTTCACTCAACCTCCAAAATTCACCATCATTGCAAGAGTTATTTTCATCTATAAATAAGACCACTTTTCACTCTTCATTTCCACAACATCAAAACATAAATCTCTCTTCTCTCCTCTCATGAAATCCGGCCTCCATGAGGCTCAAGAACACCAAAATTCCAACCTTGTGTTCTTGCAATATATCAAGCATTTTTGGTGCAACAAAATTCAAGATTTCAACTTCTACTAGTTTGCCCATGCCGATTTTAGCCCCACAATAGTGTAAGAATCGTCCACCCCACTGTAGGAGCTCATAAAAACGGGCCCTATCAAACCGAGTTCCTCGCTCTAGAGGAGCTCCAGTTTTGTTCATAAAGAAAAGACAGAACGAATGGCACCTTTAGAATGTGCCTCAATACTAAGACGCTAGATTAACCGAGAAGACCTCGCACCCGCTCACAAAGGATCAATGACTTATTTGACCAACTCCAAGAATTAAGCTTCTGTTAGAAGATTCGACCTAAGCCTGGTTATCATCAGATTAGAGGTTCTGGCAAGAAAAAGAAAGATATTTCAAAGACATCCTTCAGATTCCGTTTCGTGTCAAACATTTAAATTCCTACTCATGCCGGTTGGGATTCCCAGTGCCCCAACGATATCATGACCTCATTAGGTGTGCCAACTTATCTCGACAAATTCCGTGATTGTATTTGAATGACTTCTTAATATACTCACGACACAAGGGAGGAGCACGAGCAACCATTATAGACTTCGATTCTAGAGTTGTTGAAGACAAGAAACAACTATATGCCAAGCTTTCTGAGTTGACTTTTGACAAGATAGGGTAAGATTTCCAGTCCGTGATCAATAGTAAGGAATCCAAGTGACCCCGCCAAGATCGAGACTATCAGAAATTGGTTAACTCTTAGGAACCCCCAAAAAAAAACGACGGTCCTTAAGACTTGCCACTTTTATAAGCACTTATCAGAAATTTCTCTAGTTTCACAGCAAAGTCTAAAACATTTTGGAGCTTGGTCAAAAACAGCCTCAAAGTAGGCCGAAAAACCTCCGAAAAAGCTGGAAAAATTATATATATATATATAAACTTGACGTTTTAAGCAAATCTTATTTATAAACTTGTAATGTTGGGTGATTTAAGACATAAAAATCTATAAATATACATATTATCATATATTAGTAATATTAAGTCCTTATTATCATTTAGGACTCGGTTAAACATCTTCGGTTTCATCACCCATCAAACAACGCAAACTTGCATTTTTGCGCATATTTTGCCATCACAAGTTCGGTGAGTCTTCCTAGCCCCTATTTTTTACTATCTATTGGGGTGTAAAATACATTGCCTGTTTTTTCATTAGGGCCATTCAAAATGTTTATTTCTATCTGTTTAACATGTTCGGATTTCCTCCGCCCTTATATCATGAAACCGTTAATTGCATTATTTGTACGCGTGCGAGTTATTGGGATTCGATCTTTGGGGAGTCATGTCCCCCATTCGTTTAGCTCGCGGTTCGGTCTAACGCGAGTGCCTCTATATTCAACCACGGTAGACGGTGGGGAATTACTGCACAGGCAAACTTCACTTCTAATTCAGGCGGCGGGGGCAGGAGGGGTAGGGGAAGACAGACACGCAAATTGGGATGAGGGGATAAATCGCAACGCATCTGCTAATGTCCAGTACAACGGGGGCGGTGCGCGGAAACCGAGGAGCGCACCATACTAAGGGGGGGGGGACGGAAGGTGAGGAGGGTAGGGGCAGGTAAGTAAGGCAATGGGTGCCGTGCGGAGATCATCCAACGGGTCAAGCGGCCGCATGTCATGGATCGCTAGGCCGATGCGAAAAAATCCCTAACGGAGAGTTGACTGGCCAGTATTGTGGGACGCAGTAATATGGTGCAGTAATCTCGGGATGACGCGAAACGTCCTTCCTGGCATTTTGTAAAATCATTAATACATTTTTAATTTTAATGTCGTAAATATTTCGAAAACGTCATATAGTGGTCGTTCCTTATGATTATGGTCACTGCGCCTCACGTCACGTCCTCGCTGCTCAACCGGGGTAAGCAGGGTGTGACAGATTGGTATCAGAGCCAAGTTATAGTGAACTAGGTTGCATAGTACTAGACTATAACTGTTACACAAACTAACTACTTTCTCACGAAACGTGAAACACATATATGGACCCTGATGACTAATAACATATCGACTTACCCTAGGGAAGGGTGACTAGCACAACGGGCGTCTATCCCGGTACCTGCCCATCAGCCAAGCCCGCCGCAGTAGTAACGGGCAAGCATAGGACAGTGGGGATGGATGCCTCACACTCTCCAAGAGTGGAGAAACGAAGAGGGGATCCAAATCCAGTTTGAAGTCAGAACACCATCTTCCTCTCAAGTGCCGACACTTACCCAGAAACCTACGTAACAAACAATGTCTCTGTTGGTGGCAAGGGCCGCCAGACCTGACCTCCAATTTCGACAAAATCCACCAAGAGGTCAGTGAGATCTTTGCAAGGATTAAGCAGGAGGCAATGCAAACCACCAATAAACTTTAGGCCAACCAGAATAAACAGGCGATTCAACCAGACGGAATCAACAAATTGTGACAACGCCTAGCGGAGCACAAAACCCGCAATGCAGAACTAACCCAACGACTTAACCCTCTGGAGTACGAGGAAACCCCAGAGGCATCTCATACCTAGTACCCTTCTACCATTTTATAGTATTTATCTAGGCTTTACTATCTGATATATCTTAGGGTAAATAAGGCTTAAGAATTTATCAAAAATTTTTTTGACCATATCACATACAAAGATTAAGTATCAAGAACTTTTATGAGGAATTAAGTTTTAACTACAACTCTGCGTAGGAATAGATAAAGCTGTGACTATCTGCCTAAGAAATTTCAAACTCGTAGACTTATCCTCTTACCCCATTAGATACCACTTATGCATTTCTACTATTTGATACTGGTGCTGATAAGAGCTTTATATCCACTAAGTTCACGAAGCTGATAAATTCCATTAAGTGCTACTTATGCTATTGAGGTTGATGACAGTGAGACGCTTAAGACAAATAATATAAGTCGAGGATGCTCCTTAGAATTAGTAGGCCGACTCTTTGAAACAGACATGATACCCATCAAACTGGGAAGTGTTTACGTGGTCATAGGAATGGATTGGCTATCGAAAATCGTGAGGAAATAGTATGCAACAAGAACATAGTTCATATACCTTTAGCCAATAAGAAGGTCCTTACCGTCCAACGCAAAGCAAGAAATACCAAAGTAAGCACTATTCGCTAGCCTAGGCCCTATGTGTTTGATAGAGGAGGGAGCCAAAGGGAAAGCGGCCCGAAAAATATTCTTATTTTTTATGGTTACCTCCAAGTTTTCCAGAACACTTACCCCTGAACTCCCAACATCGAGGCAAGTCAAATTCAAAAATAGGCCTAGATCAGGTGCCGGGTACAGTGGCTCGAGCACCATTGCCGATTAGCCCCATCAATAGTGTAAGAACTCGTCACCCAACTATAGGAGCCTCTTAGCCCAAAAGAACTATCAAAACGAGTTCCTGCTTTGGAGTAGCTCCAGTTTGTTCATAATGGCGAAGGCTGGAACTTCGGGATGTGCATCAATTACCGAGAAATTAAATAAGCTAAAAGAACCAATATCCACTTCCAAGGATCAATGACTTGTTTGACAAAACTCCAAGAATTAAGCTTCTATTCGAAGATCGTCCTTAGGTCTGGTTATCATCAGGTTAGAGTTCACAAGAAAGATATTCCAAAGACAGCTTTCAGATTCCGTTTCGGTCAACATAAATTCCAATTAATGCCGTTTGGATTAACCAGTGTCCCCAACGGTACCCATGGACCTCATCGGGTGTGCAAACCTTATTTAGACAAATTCGTGATTGTATTCATGAATGACTTTTAATCTACTCACGAAACGAGAAGGAGCATGAGCAACATTTAAAACTGATTCTGGAATTATCGGAGAAAGAACAACTATATGCTAAGCTTTCTAAATTTGACTTTTGGTTAGGAGAGGTGAAATCCCTCGGTCACGTGAACAATAGTAAAGGAATCCAAGTCGACCCCGCAAAGATCAAGGCTATCAGGAATTGGTCAACTCTTAGAACCCCCATAGAGATATGACAGTCCT
>JAANYP010001633.1:270016-304424 GCA_020465985.1 Centrapalus pauciflorus | reverse complement strand
ACTGACCTCACCAAACCCACCTACCCCTACCTATGCTATCCAACCCTACTCTTACCTAACTACCTCACCATACCTACCCCTACCCACCCACCCACACCTCACCCACCACCCACCACTCACCCTACCCTATCCAACTCATCCTATTCTACCTTGTAAACTTATCAAACCTCTACACACTCAATCCCCATTCTATGACCCTTACCAACGAAATCTTATGAATTGGCTTCCAATTCATTTTTTAGCCAACCAAACATGATTTGGATTCCAATTCCAATTCTAATTCCTGAAGATGTCAATTCCTTAACAGCATTCCAATTCCTTTTTACAACATTCTTCGAACCCAGTTCATTCTTATTTGTTATTATCTCATTGCGCACATTTGCAAAGTGGTTTTAGTTTGATATGTCGCTATATTAAGAAATATTCAAAAGTTGTTGCTCTTATCGGTAAATAAAAAGCTAAAATGTTCTTTCTATTATCAGTAAAAAAATTAAACTTATTGTTATTAATGCATGTTAACCTGCTATAGCAGATTCCTAGGTCAAAAATGCCTTATGATCAGTACAAAAATAGGGAAAAGTTGTAATTCTTAATGATAAATAATACACTAATGTGGCTTATATAAATGTTTTATACCAAATACAACAAGTTGTTATTTTTTTGACCTATAACCCATAAATAGAATAATAAAGTTGTGCTTAACTAATAATAAGGTAAATAATATTGCTATAAATACTAATAAAAAACCTAAAGTTGGTATTTTTAGCGATCAACCCAACGGGGGTGTAATGAGACGAGAACAAACTCGTGAGTACTCGGGGATTGTAATCTTAATTTAATCACTTTTATATAAATCAATATGTAATCTAAACCTAAAAAAACAAAAATTAATTATCAATTTTTAACAATTTTCATTTTTACTTGTTGTTGGATTAAACTACGATTGAATATTTTGTATTCTATTTAGATGTTTTTTACCCGAAATAATCTCGTCGAGCCGTGTCGAGCTCGATAGTATGAGTAGTTTCTCGAGCGAGCTCGAGTTTCAAAATTAAAGCTTCGATTGAGGCTGGACTCGAGCTCCGAGCTCGAGTTTTCTTGTCGAAGTTCGAGCTCGAGCTTTGGTGGATTACTCGCTCGACTCGGCTCGATTACACCCCTTACAATCAAACCCCAATAATAAAAATATGGAATAAACAACGCGAATCATTAGCTTCTTTTGTTTTTTTTATTACTAAAATGAATCAAACTTATTAAATAAAAGAAAATTATTTCAATTTGTGAATTTTTAAACTCATCATTCATCATACTACTCATCCCCCATCATGGAAATCTTAAAGTAGACTTTGACTCATATGTGTTCCATTATTTGTGAGCCTAAACATCATCTCATTCATATAAGGTTGTTTTACAAATTTTGTGAAATCACCCTTCTTTTCCTTACACTAGTATTTAGTAGTAAAGTTTGTTTTACTTACTGAGTGTTTCAGGCCCTAAATAGGTCAAAAAGGACTTTTAGTTGACTAAGGACTTCCAGTCCACTAAAGACTTCAGTTTATATATATTACATTCTATTTATTTAATTTATTGCATATACCACAAGCAATAAAAATTACATAATGTATACGAAAAAGTAATTCATCACTTAAATCATATTTGATTTGTTGTAAAACTACCTGAAAGTTCAATATTTCTAAACAACACATTATACAACAATTCTAACTATAAAACGCGAAAGTAGCTAATGAAAATCCTCGTGCATTTTCTTGAAAAAAACGTTATTCCTCATCAACCCCTGAAACAAAACAGGGAACCAAATTTTGTTATTACTAAAAATTAGCATAAAACATTCATCTTCACAATAAACTTCTAACCAAAAGTCATTTAGAGTTCTATCCTATTCGTTTTTTTAAACATTATTGGAAACAATTTTTTGACACACATTTAGAGGCTATTCGCTATATCAAAATTCCATTCTTTTGCTGTCCGGCTTCATCATTGCCGTCATAGGAGCCCATATTCCTTGTGATTTTCCCTTCAATTTCATTGACTCACTTTCAATTTCATTCACTAGGACTACTAACAAAGTTGCAAACTAAAATATGAATCTGGAAATTAGAAATTTACTCTTAAATGAATAGAGGCAGCTGTCACATGTTCCACTGAAATCCATTTAAACACCAATTTGAGCACAATCATCACCATAACAAATGTTCTTAAAGTAGGCAAATACCAGTAATTGGATGTTATGTCCAACGATTCAAGATTCTATAAATAATCAACCCTGACGATGGATCCATTCTCATATCAGGGGGTCCATTACATAGTAAAGAATCTAACAGGTAAACCATAATGGAAACCCAAATTAGAACAACAAGCATAGTCGAATAAGAAACTCAATATACCTGAGTTTTCTCAATCATTGATATTGCTGAAAATTATAAATCAAATAAGATCAACAATAAAGCATCATCCAATGATATTGCTGACACGAAATGAAGAATAAATTTGGATTTGACAAGGCTATTAACTAGAAGGAAGCAACTCTGAAGTTAAGGGTCCAATTTGAACATGATTTATATGAAAATGGATGTAGGATTAAAAATTTTTGGACTAAAAAATAATAGGTCTTATCACATATGAGTGTTTAAAAGATGCTGGTGCTTAAAATCTCCTAAATTGCTTTACTTTGAATTTTGGATGCTTATTTATTAATAGTTTTAGTAATCATCTATGGGATTCAAAAAAAAAAAAGTAAAATTAGTGTTGGTTGTCAACCCGACCCATTGAATATTAAGCTCATTCTACCACTTATAGCATGAAAGATGTTGTCAACCAAGGTAAGTGGCTAGTAATGTAAGATCAATGATCATCAACAATAAACTAGAAATGCTATGAATACTTAGCAATGAATATAATAACATATTAATATCATATAATGGTACCATTCATCTGCACTTGTAATGGTTAATGGAGTGCACATCAGCAAATTCCAATTCTTATCTATACTTTTGCAGCAGAAGTCTTTGCCCCAGTCTTTCTATTGTAGGAAAGCTCGATCATTTTACTTAGCTAGTCGTATAAAATTTTTTCTTGACGGATGAAATTCTTTATATTATCTATCAACTACAAAAATTTAAAGAAAGAGGGGAGGGGGGAGCGCACCTGCTAGCCTCTGCTTAAATACATCACTGTGTCAATGGATTTGTGACACAACATCATCTTGGATCTGGTTCCACAGATCTATCTACAAATCTTAGAGTCTAAAGAAGGGCATAGAAGTCAATTCATCAGAAGGCCATCCAAGAAGAGAACATTTTTTTTAAACTTCTATGAAATCTTATATATTATTCTCATTGAGAATTTAGATTATGCAGCCAATGTGATCATAATTAAACAGAGAAACCAACAATAAGGTAATGGAACTTCCACAAAAACTACATAATATGGCCATATGATGTGATCCCTGGAAAAGTTAGTAACAT
Source organism: Centrapalus pauciflorus (assembly GCA_020465985.1). Taxonomy (NCBI): domain Eukaryota; kingdom Viridiplantae; phylum Streptophyta; class Magnoliopsida; order Asterales; family Asteraceae; genus Centrapalus; species Centrapalus pauciflorus. The sequence goes on along the minus strand of JAANYP010001633.1, from coordinate 300,939 downwards.
GATTGACTTCAAATTAAAAGGTAAATAAGCAGTAGTCTATTCTAGAGTGGGTAATTCAATACTTTAGTATACATTGTAATTTAAGCATGTTCAAATTTTTATGAATTGTTTGTTCATCATTCCTTTTGGGATTTTCCAATTCATGCAATCATAACTAGTGGCAATTTTCCAATTTAAGAAAGCTCCAATTACAACATTCGTGATGAAATTATGATAAATTAACAATAGAGAAGATGATACATGGCTGCATAGTAACAGTACTAATACTAATCGGTGCTCTTGGGATTCCCCCTATCTTTTCCAAGGACTCTATAGTCTATTCACCCTGTAACTTCATGTCTATTCACCCTGTAACTTCATGTAGATGCATGGTTAGATAAATCTAATATGCAATGTGTGGTTGAAATGGAACCGAGTTGCATTCAATAAGAAAGTTGATGGCTGCATTTCAACGACATTTTAACACGCTGTCATGTCAGGTTTAGGATAACAAGGAACAGAGGGAACTACGAGGCAAATTATGGTTCCTCCTCAATCATTATCAAAGATAGATCCTTTTACCCTAAATCATCACCTTTGTCTTGTAAAAAAAGATTAAAAGAACCAAGCATAGACATGCTCAATCAGGGGCAGACCTAGTTGAATATGACGGGTGTCACTCGACGCCGAAAATTTTTCAAAATACAGAGTTACATATGTATCACAAACTATTTGATCCTGAAAACATACTAAACAATAGAAATGCATGATATTAAAAGGGCAAAGTTCATAGAAAATAAGAACCAAGTAGGGCGGTAATGGATTCAAGTTGTATCTCGTCTAGAAATATAGGACTCGAATTCAAGCTTGGTTCATTTTAAAGGCTTGAATTAGGCTCGGGAAGGCTGAGATCGGGCTTTTTTTGTTTATTATAATTGGCAATTAGGTATTAATTCACATAGCTATAATTAATCAAGACGGATAAAGAAGCAAATATAAAGTAAGTAATGTGATGACTTTGGATATAGTTATGTATTAATCATAAGCACTTCAAATAATCGTTGAATCATAAGACCTAATATTATTTTTTGTAATTGACTAGAAAACACTTTAGGAAGCATTTTTTTTTATCAGTTCCCAACACCAATTTGGTGTCTTAAGTGTTGATTTAGCTAGATTAGGCCAATTGGGCTACTGTGTTAATGAACACAGATGTGACACACACACATACATACTGACACACACAGAAATCAATCTTAGTTTAAACACTTTAATATGCTTCAATCTTCACATAGAATCTACCATTACACACATACACCCACAAAATTAACATCTATACTTATATAGGTGTATATCCAACCATTATATAACTTGTTATGCTAAATAAATTTCCATTTAGGATAACAAAAATGGTTAGCAACAAGAAATCGTATGTATCACAAACTGGAGGCTTGGATGAAGCTGCTCATACTTGAAATTAACTCAAGTATCAAAAATGTCCAAAGCTCAACTAATAAACGAGTTCACAACAAACATCAATGACATCAATCGAATGGTAAACAACAATAAAGCAAGAAATTGAACCTGTCGCAAACTTAGGGCTAGAATCATGGGGGCGGAGTGAAACCGGTGCCGGTCGTATCATTTTTTACGCCCGGGGCATATATACTTAAAAAGCGCCTCTATATATATAAGCAATATTCGTATATGTAACATCCTTATATTTAAATTATTTGAGGTTTATTTGTTTAAATTTGTAATTAAGATGATTGAATTTGGATTAATTATAAATTTGGTTGTTATTTTAAAGAATTAAGAAATTTTAGAATTTCGAGTTTTATTTATTAAGTACGAAGATTATAAATTATAATGATGATGAAATAAAGATGGAAATCTTTATTTAAAGAAAGTTAGATATGTTGAGGGGCTAAATGTGCCAAAATTGAAAATGGGGAAATAAAAAGACCAAAGTCTTACATTTTGAATTAAAGCCATTATCTCTCTACTTTCTCTCTGCCCTCTCTCTAAAAGAAAAACCTACGGTTCTTTATTATCACCAAGCAAGAACTCAAATTTGGGGAAAATAGAGGTCGAAAATCTGGAATCAAGACCATAGAAAGGAACTATCTACATTGCAAACAATGAATTAAGGTAAATATTTTTCAAACTCTTCAAAATTTAAGGTTTTGGGTTCGGTTTCTATGAAAACCGAATAGTAGATTGAGGATTCAAATGTTGATGCATGTCAAATATTTTTGTGGGTTTGTGTAAATCAAGTGTTGTGGGAGTTATGTACAAAATTTCAAGTCTTGATTCAAGCTACAAACGTAATTTTAAGAATTAAAATCGTGTGTTCTGTGTGTTTTTTATGGGTACCGAAATCTTTAAGGTTTCGGTACTACCCCCTACTGAAACTAAAAGGGTACGGAAACATATACATAATAGTGAAACCTTTATATTGAAACCCACATGCATGTACCGAAACTACGTATAGGTACCGAGACAAACTGGAGATACCGAAACCAGGTTTTGGTACCTAATACCGAAACTTATATAGTACAGAAACCCACACTACTGAAACCTTTATGTATACTGAAACCATGATACCGAGACCATGCAAAAGGTGGTACCGAAACCTTTAAGGTTTCGGTACTCCCTTCTTTTCTAGAAAGCAGAAACATTAAAATATATATATATATATATATATATATATATATATATATATATATATATATATATATATATATATATATATATATATATATATATATATATATATATATATATATATATATAGTCACCTCGGATTGGGTTTGATTGGTGAAAATAAAATAGAAACAGTCGGACCATCTTTAATTCAGATATATAATGATAAATTCTGGACATTTCGGGCAATCCAAAAAATTTGAGATTAAAGAATAATTTTTGGATCACAATTCCGAGGGATTTACGCAATAATTTGAGGAACTTAATGAGACTTATTATTAAATAAGTTATTAAAGGGATTAATTGGGAATAATAAAACCATCTAGTAAGAGGATTTAAATGTGAGTTTCGGATGACGGTTCCGAGTGTTGTAACACTTTAATATTGTTAAATCATGATGGAAATTGTTACCGAACATGTGTATGATATGTTTTACTTATGGAATGTAACAGGTCCTTTGTGGTGTTGTTTAACCCACAGTGGGTTACTTTGTGTGTCCGGTTGAAATCCAGTGGAGAAATAAAGTAAACTAAAGTTAATTAACGCACCACAGTGAGTACATATGATTTCACATGTTTATATCTGCTTTATGTTAGCTAGTGCCTGCTGAGACATGTTGTTTCACCTTCATTTGGAATTCTACTAACTTACGTAGACTTAGAGGCACATTGTTGCTTGTTCCATGTTTGTTTCTTGGTTGTGCATCTTTCGATGGACCGGCACGTCGCATTTGTATTCAGATGTTACTGCGCTATATGACCCGGAGCTGATCCCTCCAAGGTTCTGGTAGGCAGTAAGTCATCCCCGATGTTATGTATGTCTGAGATGGTTGGTTTAAATGCCGAGCTTTGGGCTCGTAGGAGCTGCGGCTCTCGTGCCGTACTTTAGGTGCGTAGAGAGTATATGGTGTGCGTCGTCTGTGTTACTCTTGGGGGCTTCATAAAGATTTATACAATGTGTAAATCTGTGTATTCACTAAGCTTTGCTTACCCCTCAGTTGTTGACATTTATACAGGAAAAGGGAAATCGGCAGCTGGACCTTTTAACTAGGTCATCTATTAAAGTTTTAAAGATATCTACTACTCATTTTGGTAACTGAATTATGGGATTATTGTTTTAATATATATATATATATATATATATATATATATATATATATATATATTTGGGATGATGTAATGCTACTGAGTATGAAGACTTAGATTTGAAACCATGTAGCACCGTAGGGTGTATAATACATTTGTATATTTATTTCTGTGCTTTAATGCTTCCGCACTTGTTTAAGCATTCAGATCATTATGTAATAATTTATGTGGTGTTTAATCCTGGATGTATTGTAATGGTTGTTATTGTGGCAAGGGTGTCACAGCGTATGGTATCAGAGCAGTAGTTTGAGATTCAAGTGTCCGTGAGGTCTTGGTCTCAAACATTAAGTGATGATATGTAGTTATTTTAAGTAATGATCTAAACTAAGATAGGTTACGATCTAGTAATCATAGGAGATTGACTTTCATACGGGACAATGGGTGGTGTCTTTAAATAAATGACATGTTACTAAACAAGTTATATGTTTTATATTTCAGAGCATGTCTGGAGGAGGAATGACAACCGAAGAAACAAGAGAAATGATGCTAGCCATTATGGTTGAGCAGAATAAGATGATTCAAGACCAGTTTCGGGCTCGAGATGAGGCCGAAGGTAAGAGAAAGGAAGAAAAGAGAAAGAATAAGGAGAAAGAGAGTAACAACGACGATAACCAAGATGACAACACTGGGTCATCTAACAAACTCAAAGGTTGTCAGTTTAAGGACTTTAAAGGGAATGGAGCAGTGGAATTTAACGGACTTGGAGATGCTGTTGCTGCTCTAGAATGGATAACGGCAACCGAACGGACATTCCGAATCAGCGTTTGTGCTGAGAAGGACATGGTCCGATTCGCTACTTCTATATTCACCAAAGACGCGTTCATGTGATGGAATTTTATGGTGAATGATTTAACACTGGAGAAAGTATCTGTTATGACTTGGGCTGAGTTCACTAAGATATTTACTCAGCAATATTTCCCGGTTGATGAGCGCCGAAGATTAGAAGCAAAGTTCATGACACTAATGCAGAGGACTAAGACTGTGTCCCAGTATGCTGTGGAATTCACGAGGCTGAGTTTATTTGCGCCTCATCAGGTTGATTCAGAGGAAAGGAAAGTGACCAGATTCGTGGCTGGTTTGAATATGGAAATTAGAAGGGTTATGAGCAACGTCCGCTACCCTACATTTGCTGGCTTATTAGAGGCTGCAAGAAATGTAGAGCAAATTCTTATCATATCAGGGTATTCAATTGGGTCTGCCGCCGCTGCTACTAACCCGACACAGCCGTCACCACCGAAGCGCCAACGTGAAGGGGGATATTCTGGTTCTGCTTGTTCATCGCAGTATTCACCACAGCAGTCTTATAAATGTTCATCTGGTCTTCTGGTCGTGCTCGTGCGTATTCCATCAACACAAAATCACGGTATTGTAAAAAATGTCACCTGGAACATTTCGGCAAGTACACTAATGGACGCGCTTGTTTTTGCTGTGGAGAGTTGGGTCATTTTCAGAATGAGTGTCCAAGGAAAGCCGATGCCTGCCATAAGTGTGGAGTATGGGGCATTACAGTAGAAACTGCAGATAAAATGATACAGCTACTGCTGCTCAAACTTCAACACGATCTTCTGGAGGATCAAGTGGTGGTTCAGTTAACCGCCGGAACCAACCACAAAGGGCACCGGCTCGTGCTTTTCAGATAACGGCGGAGGGGGCCAAGGAAAACCTGGAAGTGTTTACGGGTATGTTTATTGTTGATTCCATGCCTGCACGAGTTCTATTTGATTCGGGTGCCAACCGGTCTTTTGTATCTACTGTTTTTGCACAACAACTATCAATGCCACTGTCTAAGCTATCTGCTGTACTAGATATTGAAACTGCTAGTAACACTTAAGTCAAAGTAGATCACGTATACCGTAACTGCACTTTAGTGATTGAAGATGTAGTCCTCAATTTGGACTTGATTCCGATCGAATTCAGTGATTTTGACGTGATTGTCGGAATGGACTGGTTGATAAAAAATGAAGCTCATATAGTCTGTAAGAAGCATATGATAAAGATAACTACTCCGGAGGGGCGTGAGATATGTATATATAGGGATAGGAGAAGTGAGGATCTGTGCTTGTTGACCATTGCAAAAGCTCGAAAGCTTGTTGCAATGGGATGTAACACCTACCTGGCATATGCTATTGATGCCAAGGCTGAGAAGAAGACTGTGGCTGATGTGCCTGTTGTATCACAATTCCCGAATGTGTTTTCGGAAGACTTGTCTGGCATGCCGCCTGAAAGGCAAGTGGAGTTCGGAATTGATTTAATCCCTGGAGCTGCACCGGTAGCTCGTTCTCTGTATTGCCTTGCTCCTACCGAAATGCAAGAGATGATGAAGCAACTTCAGGTATTGTTAGATAAGGATTTCATTCGACTGAGTTCATCTTTGTGTGGAGCTCCGGTCTTGTTTATTAAGAAGAAAGATGGCACAATGAGGATGTGCATTGATTACCGGGAGCTGAATAAGCTGACTATTAAGAACATGTATCCACTGCCGAGAATAAATGATTTGTTTGATCAACTACATGGCGCTAGTGTGTTCTCTAAAATCGACTTACGATCGGGGTATCATCAGTTGAAGGTATGAGAAGATGATGTGCCTAAAACAGCATTCAGAACTCGGTATGGGCATTACGAGTTTTTGGGGATGCCTTTTGGGTTAACCAACGGCCCGACTGTCTTTATGGATTTGATGAATAGAGTTTGCAGACCGCTATTTGTTAGTGCATCCTGTGTGACGATAGCAGTCTACGTATAGATGATATTTTATAATAGTCAAATTGTTCGTAATTGCATATTAATACATGTTTGATATATGTTTGATATATGTTTGGTATTGACATTGATTGTATATATGTTTGAACTTCGTTGTAATTGATGTTTTACAATAAGTTCAAACATAAGTTCAAAGGTAAATATAAGTTCAAAGGTAAGTTCAAACATAAGTTCTAGAACGAGTTCTAGAATAAGTTCAAAGGCCTAGATTCGAACTTATGGTGGACAAGTTCGTGGGCTTGGGCCTTCTCGAACTTGTCCAGGGCAAGTTCGAATCCGAGGCCTATAATTAAGAGTTAATAAGTTTTGATTAACAATCTTTGCAGAAATTAACGTCCGGGTGATTACGAACTTGCAGAGATTTCAGAGTGTGTTCTTGGAGAGAATCATGTGTCAGGATGTTCGGGTTTACGTCTATCATCGTGTGTGTCTCCATGTTTCGTGTGTGTGATCGATTTGTTAAGCCGCTAACAAGGATTCCGCACTCGTTGGACGGTGTCGCGTCAAGATTGGATCCGTAAGTAGGTGACCTTACAAGTGGTATCAGAGCCATAAGGGTGTTCATCGTGTTCTTCACATTCATCTTAAACATTTTTGGTTTCTTGGCGTTTTCGACGGAAAAATCACTTTTTTTATTCAGTTTTTCGAGTTATACAAGCAAGTTAACGGAGGAAAATTCTTATTGGTACACTTTTTCAGTCGAAATCCTTTTTTTTGGTCTTAAAAATATTGGTCTAATCTGAAAACTTGAAAAAATCGAATTTTTGGTCGTTTCTCGAACTTGCGGCGCTCGAACATAGGGGGTATTAGGGTTTATTCGAATTTGTCAGAAAATACGCTCCTCTCGAACTTGATTTAGGGCTTCCTTCGAATTTGACTGAAATTCGAACTTGCTAGCATCGAACTTGTCAGATTTCGAACATGTCAGAAAATTAAGTTCAATTCAAACTTGTCAGTAGTTCGAACTTGTCAGAATCTTCGAACTTGTCAGTCAGTCGAACTTGTTGAATTCGAACTTACTTAAATTCAAATTTAATTTCAAACGAATTTAATATTAAATTAATTCGAACTTCCATAAGTTCGAAGGAGTTTAAATTAAACTAATTATAAGTTAAATTAAGTAAGTTCGAAAGCAAAAAGTTTAGACAAGATGTCAAGTTTGCAAAAATTCATTGAAATGGATCATGAGGTCGGCAAGGCAAATTCTCCGCCGAAATTGATGAAGTTGGAAGACTATTATTGGTGGAAGGATAGGTTCACCGAGTTTACTCATTTCAACGATATGTGGATGTGGATTTGTATCGATGAGGGATATCTGCCACCTACGCAAGAATTTGCAGGTCGTCAAAGAGTCTTATCATATCAGAAGATGAAGGATGATGATAAGAAACTATATGAGGCCGAGAACCGAGCTTTCTCGATTATCCGAATGGCGTTACCTCAAGAAATTATACACACCATGAGAAATCATAGGACCGCTAAAGAGCTATGGGATGCTCTAAAGAAACGGTGTGAGGAAAATCCACGGGTTCGCAAGAGTAGGATGGAGATGCTGAAACAACAATTTGCAATTTTCAAAGCTCTGAAGAACGAGACACTTGATGAGAAAATCACGAGATACTTTCATCTGTTAACGGAGCTTGACAATCACAATGTTGTTTACCAAGAGACTGAGAAAATTAAAAAACTTCTAGATGCTTTACCGGCGAGATGAGAAATGTACACCGCTTTAATTAAGCATGATGAAGAGAAGTTCGAGACTCTCACTCTTGAAGGAGTAGTTGGAACTCTGAGGGCTTATAATTTCAAAATACAGAAAATGGAAAGGGAAGTTGAGCAGGTTCAAGATCCTGAAATGTATTTTGGGAAGACAAAACCATCGATTGGTGGTGATGTGAAGTCGAGGGCCACAGTTTTCTTCTCAGGAGAAGAATCAATTCCAATAGCTGTAGAAGAATCGAGCAGTAGGGCATTCTTAGGGTTTTCGAAACCGGAAGAAAAGCTAACTCAATCAGCATCTACGTCACTAGGATACACAAAGATGCCTATGAGCGCAAAATCATCTGAAGATCATCTGAATCTGTTGGCTTCATTTGTCGCTGCGTAAGGCAATTGCGTTCAAGGGAAAATAAACGATCCTGCGCTATGGGATGAAGACTACGATCAGGTGGATCCTGATGACTTAGAGGAAATGGATCTTCAATGGCAACTGGCCATGGTGGCTCAGCGAGTCAATAGGTTCATGAAAAGAACAGGGAGAAATCTGAGCGTAGGTAACAACAAAGTTGGGTTCGACAAATCGAAGGTTAAGTGTTATAACTGCCAAGGATTAGGACACTTTGCATGAGAGTGTCAACGACCCAAAGTTGAAAATCATCAGAATCAATCTCTGGGAAGATATCAGTCTGGTAGTTCGAGTCATCAAGCTAACATCGCTGGTCTGTTAACAAATGTGACATCTGACAGACAGCTTGATGGAACTTATGATTGGTCTACTCATCCGGAGTCTAATGCTAGAGCCTTCATGGCTGAAGTAACTGAGATTGGGGATGACGGAGCTGCGTAAGTAACAGAGGACAATGAACAGAGTGATACAAGTCCTGTGTTGGTGGAGAAGTCAGACAATCAGACCATTCTGGAGTTTGCCGCACAAATGGCTAACGTAGAATCGGATCACAAAAAGGTACTTCTGAACTTTTCTACATTTCGTGACTTATGTATTTTATGTGCTACTTCCAACGATAGATTGAACTTAGTTCTAGAAACACATAATAACTTAACTGCTCAGATAGAATCTCTAAAATCAGATAATGCTAGTCTCGTAGATATTAAAGAAGATCTTAGGAATAAGCTGAAAGCAGATGCTCAAGATGTTATAGTTCTAAAAGACAAATTAAGTGAACAATGTGTCAGGATAGAACTTATGTATGAGCATATTGCGGCTTTAACCAAAGAACTTACCATTAAGGAAGTTGAGCTAGCTGAATCACGAGTTAAAGTTGCAGAGGTAAATAGTAAGTTAGAAAAGTTTAGGAACTCTTCACTAAATTTAGGGAAAATCTTAGATGCTCAACGTCAGTCTAAGAAACCAGTAGGTTTAGCTTATCAAGAGAGTCCTCCACCTTTCAACGATAACTATATGCCTCAACCTCAGGATAAAACTGATAAACCAGTCGAATCAGAGGTAGCAGCTGAAACTGTTCGAATCTGATAAGGATAAATCAACTAAGGTGTCTAATAATAACTCTACGATTAAGAAAGTCAAGTTTGTGCAGTCTTCTAGTGACAAAATTCTAGGAGAAGCTAAATCTGAAGTTAATAATTAGAAAGAGGAAGTAACACGATAGTTGAAAAGAAAGAACATGACACGAGTGAGACACCAAAATCAAAGGGCACTCATAAGAAGTCAATTGATAAAATGTCTTGCTTTAGATGTCATGAGAGGGGACATGTTGCGTCTAGCTCTCCATATAAGAAAGTAGAGTCTACACCCTCTAAACCAAAGTTTAGACCTATTGTTGGAAAGCCTGAACAACATAAACCAATATCTAGTGTTGCTAGCACAATTGGTTCTCAAAACACTGAGAAAATTGTGAATGCCACACACAAGACTGCTGTTAGACAAATACATGTGTCGGTTTGACCAAATGAAGTGGTTAGGACTAATTCGCCGAATAGAGTCCCTAATCAATCTAGGTCAGGACCTCAACAAGCTTATAGGAGTACAACACCTAGAAGGGCTTACACTCCTGTTATGTCTCACACTCCTCAAAGACATCAGACACCAGGTAGAGCCCAGGGATATCAATCTGAAATGCCTTATAATAGAAATTATTCGAGGGCTCAACAGCAAATGCCTACCCAAAGGCCAAGAGTGAATTTAAATCACTCCGCACCACAACAGCTTCTCAATCAAACACCCAAGTCACCTAAAAGGAGAGATGGGTATTTTAAGGAGTTCACGTATGTGGATGAGAATGGTATTACCAAGTCAGTCATGGCTTGGGTTCCCCGTGATAACTAACTTCTTTTCTTTCATGTGCAGGAGATAACTACAGGTCTAAACAACAAGTGGTTAGTCGACAGTGGTTGCCCTAGGCACATGACTTGGGAAAGTAGTCTGCTCACAGACTTCAAGGGAGGGAACAGGGGATTCGTATCATTCGCTAGGAATAAAGGATGACATATCACTGGTACTGGAGTGGTCACTAATGGGACTATCACACATGATCAAGTTTACCACGTTGATAAACTAGATCATAATCTCATTAGTGTATCTCAAATCTGTGATAAGAAGAACTCGGTACTTTTTACTGATACTGAGGCGTTAGTGTTGAAAACGGGATTTAAAGTACCTGAAGAGTGGATAATGATGAGAGCCCCAAGGAAGAATGATTAGTACATGATGGACATGAACAAATCGGATTCATCGATGGGAACAATATGTCTTCTATCCAAAGCTTCAGAGTCAGAATCCATCTTATGGCACAGACGCATGGCACACTTGCACCTAAGGAAAATGAACTACATCACTAAACATGGATTGGTGCAAGGTGTCCTACTGAAGAGTTTTCAGTTCGACAACAAGTGTGTACCGTGCAAGAAAGGCAAACAACACAAGAAGTCACACAAGTCAAAGACTCAGAACTCGATAACTTCCACTTTCTATTTGTTGCATATGGATCTATTTGGACCTATCAACAAAAGGAGTATAGGTGGTAGTTGGTATTGTTTAGTTATCACTGATGATTACTCACGTTTTTCCTGTGTTTTCTTTTTAGGTACGAAGGACGAAACAGCTGGAAAGTTGATTGGGTTCTTAGACCAAGTCGAAAACTTATACGGGATGAGGGTAAAACGTATCAGGAGTGATAGGGAACAGAGTTTAAAAACACTGTAATTCGTGTATATTGTCTATCCAAAGGCATAGTACATCAATTTAGTGCACCATATGAGCCACAACAAAATGGGGTGGCAGAACGAAAGAACAGGACTTTGATTGAGGCAACAAAAACCATGCTCTCGAATTCCTACCATGTTTTGGGGGGAGGCATTAAATACCGCATGCCATGTTTTAAACCGGGTTCTTACTGTCAAGTCACTGAACAAAACCTGTTATGATGTTCTGAATAAAAGACCACCTAATTTAACAGGCTTTAAACCGTTTGGGGTAACGTGTACGTTATTAAAAATAAAACATCAACCTAAGTTTGGTGAAAAGGCTCACGAAGGATATTTCTAGGTTATGTGCCTAACTCACCAAACAAAAGGGTTTTTAACAAAACAAACGGTACGACAGAAATTGTGTTTACAAGTTATTCACATGAGCCCCAAACAGGTCCTGAGTGGTTATTTGATTGTGACTTATTGTTTGAATCATTTAACATACCAGTTAGTGGAAATGCAGGTACAATGGAGGATGACTTCTCGTCATTAAACTTGAATGACGACAATCAAGGTTTTCCAAAGACAAGCATTCCATCAAATTCTGAGCCTACAACGACAAAAGATGGTTCTCCAACAGAGAATGAACTTGAGTTACCTACAAACGAGAATCAGACTAGTACTTCTAATTCCGAGGATAGTGATCCTGAGGAAGAGAATGTACCATCTGAAGTCGTACCCCCATTAGGTGAAATAGGATCAAACTTAGGAGACAATCTTAGAGTCGATGAGATTTAGACATCGAGGATAAACAAGGATCATCCGATTGAGAGCATCATAGGAAATCCGCATACTGGTGTGAGAACTAGGAGTAGTGTGAGTAATAACACGGAACTGTTATCGATGATCAACGACTCCGAGGCTTTTCACCCTTGTCTTTATTCATGTTTCATCTCGCAAGTAGAGCCGACGAATGTGCAAATGGCACTGAAAGATAACTCTTGGGTTGAAGCCATGCAAGAAGAACTGTCACAATTCAGAAAACTTGAAGTGTGGGAGTTAGTGCCGCTACCTCGAGGAGAAGTTGCTATAGGAACCAAATGGGTTTTTAAGTGCAAGAGAGATGATTGAGGTATTGTTATTCGCAATAAGACAAGACTTGTGGTAAAGGGATTCAACCAAGAAGAGGGAATTGATTACAACGAGGTGTTTGCACCAGTAGCAAGGCTCGAGGCAATTCGTCTGTTTCTGGCTTTCGCATCCTTCAAAGGGTTTAAAGTCTATCAGTTGGATATGAAGAGTGCATTCCTGTACGGCAAGGTGAAGGAACTGGTGTACGTCGAATAACCGTCTGGGTTCACTGATCCTAAGTGTCCCGACAGAGTGTATCGACTCGATAAGGCTCTGTATGGATTGCATCAGGCACCAAGGGCATGGTATGAGACGCTGTCAACTCATCTTTTGGACAACGGGTTTGAAAGAGGGAGAATTGATAGTACATTGTTCGTGAAGAGAAAGGGAGAAGATTTTATCTTGGTACAAGTGTACGTGGATGACATCATTTTCGGGTCATCAGACGAACAAATGTACAAAGATTTTGAGAAGGTTTCAAGCTAATCCGAAAGAAATGCATATGAAAGCCGTGACGCGGATTCTGAGATACCTCAAGTCAAAACTGAAGCTGGGACTTTGGTATCACGCTGATGGTGATCTAGAATTGGAAGCATACACGGATTCAGATTATGGAGATATGGGTGATCGTGCTTTTTACAATAAGCACAATATGGTAATGGCAGTGGATCTCCAATTGCCAGAGGCGCAGCCGTATCGTCAGATGATAGCATTCCTGACTCAGTCTCGCGTATCGTATGCACTCACCCACAACTTACAAATTACTCTGACATACGTTCGACTATTCTAGGAGCATCTACAAGTAGATTACTCGGTAACGCCTACAGTACTAAGAACAAGAGTAGGTGGACAGCCAATAGCATTTTCGGCTGACATGTTAAGGCAGATCCTACAGCTGGGCTCTGAGGAACAAGAGGTAGGCCTTATAGATTTTCCACTACCTATTCGGCAAGCAGCATTTTTGAGGATGGGTTATGCCCAAGATATAACTAAGGCGTCATACGTTAAGAGTGGATTGATTGGCCAATGGTGTTATCTTGTCCACGTGATAATGGTGTGTTTTGCGCCAAAGAAGGAGGGTTTTGACACTATGGTATCCGAGTTGCAATCAGCGTTGATTGCATTGGTATATAATAAGAAATTCAGTTTTTCCGAGATGTTTTTCGGGGAGTTTGTGCATCAGATCACAGCTCCGATCAGGAAAAGATTTATGATGTATCCCCGGTTCGCCATGATGATCATATGCCATTTTTTGCCAAATTTGCCACCACTTCCAGATCAAAGTGGTGTGGCCTTGATTGATAAGAGAATTTTTGCTGTCTGCCAGACCCACAATGCGAGAAGGGCTGAGCAGGTCAGGCCCCAAGTGGCACCACTGTTTGGGGCAGTTATAGATCCTGATTTTGTAGCCCCTGAGGATGACAATTGGATAGGTGAAGCCCCACAGCAGCAACCGTAATAACAACAGCAGCAACCGCAACGACAACAGCAGCAACCGCAACAGCAACAGCAGCAGCCCGGTTGCTAGAACCTCTTCTCGTTCACAACCAACCACTAGAGTTGTTGGACCATCATCCGAAGCTATCGGCCCGTCGAGTTCGGCTCCTCAATACGACCAGAGGGCGCAAACTCTCGAAGAAATATGGGCACAAGGAACAGCGGCGGAGCAAGATATTGCTGAACAACTGGTTCAGGATGTATTAGATCCTCCAGCAGATTTTTAGGATATTTTTAGACAGATTGGTGAATATCAGCCATCTGATGCTGAATTTATGGACACCGAGGTCCAGGCTACAGAAGAAGGGGCAAGGGATCAGACTGAGGTAGAAGGTCATGTAGAGACCGCCTCCGAGTCAAAGTCTGAACTTAGTTCTGAGGCTGAGGATCCAGAGTTAACAATTTGAAGATATAGATCGCGGTTAGTTGTCAATAGAAGGAGATCGACAAGACCTTATCTAATTGATGAAGAGACCGAAGAATCCGAATTTGAAGAAGTTCCTCTCGTTCCTAGGCATAGAGTGAGAAGGCATAGGTTTATGCAGGGAGCTCCATCCACTTCAGCTTCTCCATCCGTGTTGCCGACTGGTCCATCAACATCAACCACAGCTCCAACTACATCCGCCCCCATTCCATAATCTTTGACTTCCTCCACAGAAAATCAGCGGTTCACTGAGTTGAAAGGAAAAGTGGACTTCCAAACAGTCCAAATTTACCAACTATCAACAGCTGTGAAAGAGCTGCAGCAGCATAATGCTCGATTAGATCAAGAAAATGCCAAGTTAAGGACAATTGTGGCTGATCAAAAGTCTGAGCTGAGGACAATGAAGACTGTCCTTGAGCAAATATTGAAAGATCTATGAGCTCAGGGGGAGAGTAGCTGCAAGGAGGATCAGTTGAGAGTGAGGAGATACGATGACGAAGGCAATGATCCAGATGCACAAAGAGAAGGTGAGCTAGCAGATCTTTCCTAAAAGACTGCTCAGCAAGCAATCATTCATGGGGAGCCTAGTCAGTCTAGTATTGGAGAAGGAGGTGAAGCTGACGCTTCAAAGAATGCTGAGCATGAGATGATTAAAGCATTAATTGATCTTGATGATGAAGACGATTTAGGTTTTGATCAAGAAGAGCTTGAGGAAGGGGAATTCATTCAAGAAGACGTTGTGGATTGGAAGTCAGATGATGAAGTTGTTGAAGATGAGGATGATTATGTTGATGAAGTATTGATCCCGAAGCAACCTATCACTAAACAATATATAAGCAAGGATCAGAATGTGATGGATGTAGATGAGCTTAACCTAACATTTATGGATGAATCAGAATCTAACATAGCTGAAAGGGAACAAACAAAAGAAGAAATGATGAGGTTATGGTTTAAGAAGGAGGAGAAGAAGACTGACTTGGCAGTAAAGAAAAAGATGAGGCTGTCAAGTCCAGGAAAGCTCTCAGGGGGGATTCTGAACTGGTTCTTTGATAGGGAACTGCAGCTTTTCGTGCTTAAAAGATGAGACGGGCTTCAATATTTGAGGAGCACCTTAAAGGTTTTTAATACATTGCCCAAATGTGAGGTGAAAGAACTGGCCTGGAAGGAGCTTATTAACTTAGGAGATGACCCCTACGCTGAAGTGATAGCAAAAATCATCAGAAGGGAGGGCAGATCTGGGAAGTTTGAAAAGCTAAATTTGAGGTCAGGAAAAAGGGTTGAAGATGAGACGAGAATTGATCCCCACACTGGCAAACATTGGGCTAGAATGGTTTACAAGCCAGTCCGGTGTCTGAAGAAAGTTCCATTGAAGTATATGCCACAAGATGTACTCACAAACATGAAGTGGTGGTATGTAGACAATGAAACGGCTGAGGCAATGATGGAGGATCTAGATGAGAAGACAATTTTGAAAGTATATGATCCACTGCATCTGATTAACTTATCCAAGGATGACCTGAAAAAGCTTCATGATCAGCCGATTTTCTTTCACGAAGGCGGGAGATCTGAAGGCAGGAAGTTCCAGAATGTGGTAAGGGTTTGTATAGAGCAGGGATTATATGCAGGTAGTAGTTTGTATAAACATAGTACTTAGAGAAAATATATATATATATAGTTAGAAGCTATCGTCAAGGGGGAGTCTGTTAGTGCATCCTGTGTGATGATAGCAGTCTAAGTATAGATGATATTTTGTAGTAGTCAAATTGTTCGTAATTGCATATTAAAACATGTTTGATATATGTTTGTTATATGTTTGATATATGTTTGGTATTGACATTGATTGTATATATGTTTGAACTTGGTTGTAATTGATGTTTTACAATAAGTTCAAACATAAATTTTAAAGGTAAGTTCAAACATAAGTTCAAAGGTAAGTTCAAACATAAGTTCTAGAACAAGTTCAAAGACAAGTTCTAGAATAAGTTCAAAGGCCTATATTCGAACTTATGGTGGACAAGTTTGTGGGCTTGGGCCTTCTCGAACTTGTCCAGAGCAAGTTCGAATCTGAGGCCTATAATTAAGAGTTAATCAATTTTGATTAACAATCTTTGCAGAAATTAACATCCGGGCGATTACGAACTTCCAGAGATTTCAGAGTGTGTTCTTGGAGAGAATCACGTGTCGGGACGTTCGGGTTTACGTCTATCATCGTGTGTGTCTCCATGTTTCGTGTGTGTGATCGATCCGTTAAGCCACTAACGAGGATTCCGCACTCGTTGGACGGCGTCGCGTCAAGATTGGATCCGTACGTAGGTGACCTTATAATGTTAGACAAGTCGGTGATCGTGTTTATTGATGACATTCTAGTGTACTCTAAGTCTGAAGTGGAACATGCTAATCATCTAAGGGAATTATTGGAACCGTTGAGAAAAGAGAAATTGTATGCCAAATTCTCAAAATGTGAGTTATGGCTTTAATAAATTCAGTTTTTGGGACATGTAATATCTGGAGCTGTAGATACAACTTAAGTTGAAGCGATAAAGAACTGGGAACCGCCTCGTTCAGCTACAGAAGTCAGAAGTTTTCTTGGATTGGCAGGCTACTATAGGAGATTTATTAAGGACTTCTCGAAGATTGCAGTTCCTTTGACTGCATTAACGAAAAAGAATGCACCATTTGTTTTGGAAACTATGCAGCAAGAGGCTTTTGAGGTTTTGAAAAAGACGTTAAGCGAAGCACCAATACTTTCCTTACCCGAGGGCATTGAGGATTTTGTGGTATACACGAATGCTTCGAGGTTGGGATTGGGCGCTGTACTGATGCAGCGTGGAAAGGTTATAGCTTATGCCTCGAGACAGTTAAAGCAACACGAGAAAGATTATTCAACTCATGACTTGGAGTTGACCGAAGTTACTTTTGCATTGAAGTTATGGACGCACTATCTGTATGGAACTAAGTGTAAGTTATATAAGGACCATAAGAGTTTGAAGTACATCTTCAGCCAAAAGGAGCTTAATATGAGACAACGTAGGTCTATGGAACTGATTAAGGACCACGATTGTGAGATCCTTTATCATCCCGGAAAGGCTAACGTGGTAGCCGATGCTTTCATTCGAAAAGCTTATGCTAAGGACTGTTTCTACATGATGACGTCCACGATGTTAACTTCCACGATTATTGACGATGTTAAAGCCGCTCAAGAGGAAGCTTTAAGGAAGAAAACGTTGATGCTGAGGATATTCGAGTACAGAAGAAGATAACGAAAACAAGTGAATCAGGATTGAAAGGTGTATATGGAAGGATCTGGGTACTAAAGCTTGGTGGTGTGAGAAAGGCGACCATTGAAGAAGCACATCAGTCCAAATTTTCTGTACATCCGGGGAGCACCAAGATTTACAATGAGTTGAAAGCAGATTTTTGGTGGTCCGGATTAAAGAAGGATATTGGTCAATATGTGGAGCGATGTAGGACTTGCTGGCTTGTGAAAGCTGAACATCAGCAACCCTACGGCATTCTGCAACCGCTTCCTATTCCTGAATGGAAGTGGGAACACATCACCATGGATTACGTCACGAAACTGCCAAAGACTAGGCGTCAGCACGATGCAGTATGGGTAATTGTTGATTGACTAAGTCTTCACACTTCATTCCCATCAGGGAAAGTTACTCGTTAGAAAAGTTGGCTCAGATTTATATGGATGAGATCATATCTAGACATGGAGTACCGAAGTCCATTGTATCAGATCGGGATAACCGATTTACTTCAAATTTCTGGTCGGCTTTGCAAGAGGGATTGGGCACGAGTATCGCTATGAGTACAGCTTATTGTCTGCAAACCGATGGCCAAAGTGAAAGGACCGTCCTTTCACTTGAAGATATGATGCGGTCGTGCATCTTTGATCTTGGTGGTAATTGGGATGATCATTTGCCACTGATAGAGTTCTCGTACAACAACAGTTACCACGCGACAATAAAGAAAGCCCCGTTTGAGGCCTTATATGGGAGAAGGTGTAGGACTCCTACATGTTGGAAAGAAACGGGAGGGACTCCGATTGCTAGGCCAGCATTGTTACAGGACACAAACGAGAAGATACAATTGGTTAGACAGAATATGAAAGTGGCCCAGGATCGTCAGAAAAGTTATCACGATAGGAGGCATAAACCGATCAGTTTTGATGTGAATGATTGGGTTTATTTAAAAGTATCACCTATGAGAGGTGTTACTCGTTTCATGAGAAGAGGAAAGTTAGCTCCGAGATTCGTTGGACCATTCAGGATAATAGAGAAAGTCAGAAATCAATCATACCGTTTGGAGTTGCCTGAAGAAATGTCAGGCATACATCCGCTGTTCCATGAGGGGAATCTACGAAAGTCGTTCACTACTGGAAACGAGGACTGGGCCGATCATACTGAGTTGAAAATTGACGAAAGGCTCTGATATGTGGAGGAGCCGGAGTGTGTCTTAGATAACAAAGTAAAGATGTTACGGAGCAAAGAAATCGAAATGGTGCTTGTACGCTGGAAGCATCATAAAAGGAGCCAATCACACTTGGGAGACAAAGACCGATATGTTAAACAAATATCCGCAACTATTTGAAACCAAATAACTTCAAGGACAAAGTTTGAGCGTGGTGGATCCCATCCTGTAACATCCTTATATTTAAATTTTTGAGGTTTATTAGTTTAAATATGTAATTAAGATGATTGAATTTGGATTAATTATAAATTTGGTTCTTATTTTAAAGAATTAAGAAATTTTAGAATTTCGAGTTTTTATTATTAAGTATGATGATTATAAATTATAATGATGATAAAATAAAGATGGAAATCTTTATTTAAAGAAAGTTAGATAAGTTGAGGGGCTAAATGTGCCAAAATTGAAAATGGGGAAATAAAAAGACCAAAGTCTTTCATTTTGAATTAAAGCCATTATCTCTCTACTTTTTCTCTGCCCTCTCTCTAAAAGAAAAACCTACGATTCTTTATTATCACCAAGCAAGAACTCAAATTTGTGGAAATTAGAGGTCAAAAATCTGGAATCAAGACCATAGAAAGGAACTATCTACATTGCAAAAACGAATTAAGGTAAATATTTCTCAAACTCTTCGAAATTTGAGGTTTTGGGTTCGGTTTCTATGAAAACCGAATCATACATTGAGGATTCAAATGTTGATGCATGTCAAATATGTTTGTGGCTTTGTGTAAATCAAGTGTTGTGCGAGGTATGTACAAAATTTCAAGCCTTGATTCAAGCTACAAATGTAATTTTAAGAATTAAAATCGTGTGTTCTGTGTTTTTTCATGGGTACCGAAACAACAATAAGGGTACTGAAACCTAAAAGGGTACCGAAACATATACATAATAGTGAAACCTTTATACTGAAACCCACAAGTATGTACCGAAACTATGTATAGGTACCGAGACAATTGGAGGTCATAATACCGAAACTTATATAGTACAGAAACCTACACTACTGAAACCTTTATGTATACTGAAACCATGATACCCAAACCATGCAAAAGGTGGAACCGAAACCTTTAAGGTTTCCGTACTCCCTTCTTTTCCAGAAAGCAGAAACATTAATATATATATATATATATATATATATATATATATATATATATATATATATATATATTATATATATATATATATATATATATATATATATATATATATATATATATATATATATGTATAGTCACCTCGGATTGGGTTTGTTTGGTGAAAATAAAATAGAAACAGTCGGACCATCTTTAATTCATATATATAATGATAAATTCTGGACATTTCGGCAATCCCATAAATTTGAGATTAAAGATTAATTTTCGGATCACAATTCCGAGGGATTTACGCAATAATTTGAGAAACTTAATGAGACTTATTATTAAATAAGTTATTAAATGGATTAATTAAGAATAATAAAAGCATCTAGTAAGAGGATTTAAACGTGAGTTTCGGATGACGGTTCCGACTGTTGTAAAACTTTAATATTGTTAAATCATGATGGAAAATGTTACCGAACATGTGTATGATATGTTTTACTTATGGAATGTAACAGGTCCCTTGGGGTGTTGTTTAACCCACAGTGGGGTACTTTGTGAGTCTGTTTGAAATCCCGTGGAGAAATAAAATAAACTGAAGTTAATTAACGCACCCACAGTGAAACCATATGATTTCAGATGTTTATATCTGCTTTATGTTAGCTATTGCCTGCTGAGACATGTGGTTTCACCCTCATTTGGAATTCTACTAACTTGCGTAGACTTAGATGCACATTGTTGCTTGTTGTATGTCCGATTCTTTGTTGTGCATCTTTCGATGGACCGGCAGGTCGCATCTGTATACCGATGTTACTGCGCTATATGACCCGGAGCTGATCCCTCCGAGGTTCTGGTAGACAGTAAGTCATCCCCGATGTTATGTCTGTCTCAGATGGCTGGTTTAAAGGCCGAGCTTTGGGCTCGTAGGAGCTGCGGCTCTCGTGCCGTACTTTGTGTACGTAGAGAGTATACGACGTATGTCATCGGTGTTTCTCTTGGGGGCTTCATAAAGATTTATAAAATGCGTAAATCTGTGTATTCACTAAGCTTTGCTTACCCCTCAGTTGCTGACATTTATACAGGAATAGGGAAATCCACTGCTGGACCTTCTAGCTAGGTCATCTATTGAAGTTTTTGAAGATATCTACTACTCATTTTGGTAACTGAATTGTGGGATTATTGGTGTAATATATATATATATATATATATATATATATATATATATATATATATATATATATATATATATATATATATATATATATATTGGATGATGTAATGCTACTGAGTATGTAGACTTAGATTTGAAATCTTGTAGCACCATAGGGTGTATAATACATTTGTATTTTTATTTCTGTACTTTAATGTTTCTACACTTGTTTAAGCATACAAATCATTATGTAATAATTTATATGGTGTTTAATCCTGGGTGTTTTGTAATGGTTGTTATTGTGGCTAGGGTGTCACAGTAAAAAAAAGTTACAATTAAATAATATTGATTTTGTTGCGTTATTGTCAATGTCATGTCTTTAAACACTTCACAATCTGTCATTGTGTAATGGTTTCACGATGCTTCTATGACTTTTTCCTCAATCCCAAAAACCGCAAAATAAAAAAATTAATATTAACATCGTATGATTATAAATCGGGTAAAAATTGTATACAATATTAAATTATATTTTTATTAGTTAATTGACAAAAAGAAGTTTAAATTTTAAATGATTCATAATATAAATAGTAACATATGTGTAAAAAATAAATAACAACTCAAGATATAAATACATATCTCATTAGTATTTTTAATAATCGTATAATAAATAACATAAACCACATGATAAATAAAAATAAAAAAATAAATCTCGTTTAAAAACAAAAGAATGAATATTGAATTTGATTGATTGTATATTGATATAAAGCAAACAGACGATATATGTAGATGAAAATCCAAGTGATGGTGATGAGATATAAATAAAATAAAAAAATGCACACAATGGGAATCGAACCCATGCCATTAGAGTTCCAAGGTGAGTTGACTACCAGCTAAACCAACACATTGTCTATGATTTTTATCGTCCAAAACACATATAACCTGATACTGGACTGTTGGGCTATATAAACATATTAAATTTTTTTGGGCCCCTTAGAGTGAAACGGGCCCTAGGCGGTGGCCCAGGTGGACCAAGGACGGCCCTGAGTGAAACCAATCTACAGACAGAGAAATCGATCAGAGGCAAGTCGCAGAGGAGCCGTGGACAGAGAAATCGATCAGGCGATGATGGAGTGAAGGCGGAGGTTCAGAGTCGATGGTGGAGTGAAAGTGGAGAAGTTGAGCACACAGAGAGAAGCAAAGACTCAGTAAAAGCCGTAGGGGTTTAGTTTTAATTTTAATTTTAATTTCTATATCTGATATAATTTTTTTTATCTTCAGCTACTTTAAACTTTGGTCACAATAGGCTCTTTATGAACTTTTAGTGACTAAATGTATTTCAGTCTGTAAAAACTTTAGTCACTAAATGTCATATATGTTGTAGTGATTACATCATGTAGGTCCCGAGAGGTTCCCAAAGTATATAGATTTAAGCTGTAGAGGGGGGGTGAATACAGCTATTTAAAAACTACACACTATTTTCTCAATGTTTGTATGTATTATCAACAATTTGTTAATTACAAACAAGCTTGAATGCGGAATAGTTCAAGCTGAGATGACAGATACAACAGTATGTTCACTAGTCTAAGACAAACTCAAACTAGTATACAATGAATACACTCACTAAGAAGCACTCACTGTGTTTACAAGACTTAAGGGAACAGCTTATGTAAAACAGCTTAGACACACAGATATTGATTTACACAGAAGGCTTGCATGCATGAAAATCACACTTGCACGTTCACTCTTGGTTTCAGCACTTAGCTTTTTTTTACACTTCTTTCTGTCCTTAGAAGCTTCCTTTTATACCCATTCAGAGGATCTAAGAGAAACATCTTCATTGGACGAAATGAAAAAGGAGAACTCTTGTTGAAAAGACAACATAACCTTTTCTGCACTTTTCTGAAAAGCAGACTTGTCTTCACATGTGCAGAACTTTTGTCTTTTCACTTTGTCTGCTGTTGCATTGCCTTTAACTAATTTAGGAATGTCAACTTTGCGTCTTTCTTCCTTGTAAAGGCCTATTTTGATATAAGAAAAAGGTCTGTCACCCTTTTTCAAATAACCTTTTGTCTTCATGTTACAGAACAGCTTGGGCAGGCTGAGCAGTTCTGTTTTCCACTTTGTCTTCGACTTTGTAAACTGATCTTGTAGTAAAAAACAATACATGATGACTTGGAAACATATTCCATAAAGTGTTTAGCCTGTTCACAAAGAACAGGTTCTGTTCACAAAGAACAGAACACTTTAAAATTGCCCAAGCTGCTTAACAGTGTAGAGCAGCGTAGACAGTTTATGTCCAGCCTGTTCAGCAGACAGAGCAGCTTGGACAAACTGTCTTAGTTGCAACACATGCAACATATTGAACAGCTTTAGACTGATATTGCAAATCATTTTCAGGTTTCAATAAGACATATAACAGGCCTTAAATTCAACCTTCAAATGCATCAACAGGTTTGATTATAAATCTCCCCCTCAGATGTAGAACAGGTTTGACTGAGGCCTTTTTGTGCCTAACAATCTCCCCCTATTTGCAATAACCAGTCTAAGCTGGTCTTATCAAAAATCACTATATATTTTTACAGTACATTTTGGCTTAAAAAAAATAAAAAAAAGAAAAAAAAGAAATAATTACAACATACAGTAAAGTAAAAAGAATCAGTTTATATATAAACTGTATTCTGGATTTCATACAACACACATGTTTTTACAAGAAGTAAACTCACGGTACAAAAAAAAAAAAAAGAAAAAAAAAAAAAAAAAACTAAGTATTTTACAACTAATGTAAAAGAGAATTACACATATGTAACATAGAGTACAACATAATGTACATTGGACGTTTTTTGTTGGGAGCAAATAATGGTAAGCCTGTCCAACTGATGGACACTTCCATTCTTCACCTGCCCGATGGCAGATGACTTCATTACATGGAGAAGGATCCTGAACCATCTTTTCAGTTCTTCCCTTGTACCTCAAGTTCCTCAACTGTCACTTCTGATGATCATGACTTGGGATCATTGAGCTCTCCTCTTTCATAGAAGCCTGAGCTGATCCCAGATGGCTGCCCCCATTTTGCTAGACTGCCTAAATGAAACTGCAAGTCTGAAGGCGGCAATTGTCTCAGATCAACTGTTGTACAGCATCTGAGGCTCTTTGGAAGCACTCTTCTAGTTAGGGGATCTACAAAAAAATGCCCCCACTCAGGTCCCCCTTCAATAATTTGCCATCCTCCGAAACTCTATTCCACTTGGCAGGCTATGATCAACTCCTTTCATTCAATGGCATAGTCGCCTGTTCGATTAGTGGTAAAGAGTCAGCTCCATCTCTGTGTCCTTCTTTGTTCTCCTGGCCTTTATTTTGGATGTGTCACAAAGACACCTTCACTTATGTCCTTAGATATCAGGCCAAGATCCTTTACCTTTCCATCAACTTCTTGACATATGGCCGATCTGTTTAGCAGTTTCAGACTTTGATTCACTCGGCAACTGCCAGCTCAATCCACTCCCTGTATCCCATCTGAGCTACATCAGTGTGGTCATAAGTTTCCAATTCCGGGCCTGGTTGCACCCATCCTTGTATTTTTAAGCTTCCACTGACTGCCTTTCCTTGATACAGGGACAGCTTTGACAATTGCTTCCTTGGCTAGCCTCTTCAGCAACATCATGAAAACTTTTTCTTAGCCAAACTATCAAAGTGGTATTGAGAGCTTTGCATGGGGGTTACTGAGATTTGGTCACAGAGACCTGAGTACCTTTCTCTATTTCCTTCTCCTTCTCCCCTGCGATGTCTGGCAGCTTCGATTATTTTCTTTTGCACATTCCAAGGTAGACATTTTAATTTTCTTTGCTTCTTGGAGTGCAAAGGATTAGCGATGCTAGCAAGATCTTCTTCTTCTCAATTCCTCCAGAGCTTGAAGCTGTTCTTCTCTAAAACTCAAAGTACTTGTGCATAGGAAGACCATCTCTTAGCCCTGGCCTTGGGTGAATTTCTGCCTGTTCTGTCGCTGTATGGTCATCAGCTGCCTTTTCGTTTTTCCTTTAGCTGCTGCTGTAGTGACAGCAGCCTCAGGAATTTCCTCTTCTTCTTCTCTTCTTCAGTTAAAATTAAGTGCCTCCTTTTACTGCTAGGCCTGTCCTCAGGAATGACTTCCTCCCCCTAGACTGAGCAGGGTTTGGAGATACAGCCTGAGTCGGCATAGCAGCTTGAGAGGCACCTTCAGCCGTACCTGTTTCAAAGACACTGGCTGACCATGTGAGTTGCAGACACTGGTATCTCCTTAGGAGAAGAAGTTTTCTCCCTCCTAGACTTAGTCTTCGAGGCAGATGACTTCTCTCCCCTTTGAAGGAGATGAAGCAGCGACTTCGACACCTGGTCTGCCTGAGAGACACAAAGTCAGCAGGCTTGCCAGCAGGTTTTAGTAGAAGGTTTAGGACCAACAAGGCAGTCACTAAGTAAGCCAAGTTATCCTTCACCTCAGCAAGCTGAGAAAGACAGGTTGAAGAGAAGTGGAGTGGGAATCAGCAAAGAATGTGAGCTTAACATGTTTTTCTCTGTCAGACGCTGTGAACAACAGAGATTGAAGCGGTGCAAGATGAAGTTCTAGAGAATTCCGCACATCAGCAAGATCTGTGAACAGAGTTAGAAAGGGAACCAATTAGTTTGTAAGCTAACTAAGTGGCTGGAAGGGTAGAGTTGCAAGAAGTAAGAAGTGAGACAGCTGTTGAGAAATAGGTCACTGAGGACACAGAGTCCTGCTGATGGAAAGAATAGAGGAAAGGGAGGTGGACACAGTTTGCAGCTGAGCAGTGAGTGCTAACACAGCTGTGGAGAGTGATCAGGCTGTGGAGTGGTAGGTAAGAGGCTTGAACGAATCAAAGAACCCCTGAAGCTGTGCAGACACAGAGTCTGATATGATGGAGGGTAGAGAATGCATGGTGTTTTCCAAAGAACCAACTTTGTTGGTCAGTAAAGAAAGCTGATCCTTCAAAGGCAGGTCTTTGGGAGATGGAGGTGTATGGGTAGATTGTTTTGAGTGGGTAGACGGAGAAGATGATGATGAGGCTGGTGTTTGAGGATGGGATGGAGAGGGAAGAGAAACTTTTGAAAGAAGCTCCATAGCCTGGGCAAAAGTTAGATGGCCCAGCTTGGAGGGGTCAAGGGATCCTTCAGCAGCGGCTGTAGCTGCATCACCAGGAGAAGGGGTTGAAGTTGGGGGACTTTCAGATGCTGCTTGTGCTGCAACATCCTCATGAAGACCAGTGGTGTTTCCCTCTGCAGTGCCTTGGTCTAAAGGCACCTCATCATTGGGAGATGGGATATGCATTTCAACATCAGCAGTGGTGAAACCTGCTGATGGAATTTGCAAGAAGGGAGCAGCCTCACCAGAGGGATGGTATGATCCCTGAGGTTCATCAGCTTGGGTTGTTGGTCCCTCAGCAGCTGTTTGGTGTAGAACAGCTGTATCATGGGGAGCAGAAGTTTGAGGCTGAGCTGCTGATTGGTCTATATCAGCAGCGTGGGCACCTTGTGCAGACTCAGGGTGTGAGGAGATATGAGTGGGGGACAGTGTGGACACAGTATGGAGTGGAGAGGACTCCCGTCTTTCAATATCCTCAGCCTGTTGGGAGGCTGGGATAGTTGATGTGGGTATCTCCGTTTGTACAACTGGAACCTGTTGGGAGGAACCAGAGGGTCTAGGCTGACTCTGGGTAGACTCAGACTGGAGTGAAGCAGGCTCCAAATGAGCTGAACCTGCTCCCAAAATAGGAGAGTCAGCTGGGGTTGCTTCTTTTTCAACTGAACCCTGTTGAGAGGGAACAGAGGAAGTGGTTCTTTGGGCTGGTTTCTTTTTGGTGCGTTGGTAGTGAATGGATGAAGTGGGTGATTGTGGAGAGGGGAGAGGATCTGTATGGACAGGGTGTGAGACTGGGGTTAGGAATAGTGGGGCTGCACTGTTCCATGGTCTCTTGTGCACAGAGGCAAACCAGCCCTAAGGCTTCAGGCTCACAAATGACCAGGGGAGGAAGCTGCTCCTCCTCAGCTCACAGAGCTAAGGAACGCTAGAACTGAGCTGTTTTTGCCTTCTTTTTCACAGGCCCAGCTCAGCAGTTGCCAGGGTCCTCTTTACAAGTTTGGACCTGGTTGGATTTTTCCTGGCGGGAGCAGGCGCTTCTGGATCTATCTCAACATCAGAGGTCGTCCCCAAACCTAACAACCTCCTCATTGGTGTGGATAGAGGGGGCTCAATTTTGAGTACGGAGTTAGAAAACTCTATTCCCTATGACAGGGAAATGCCAGCAGACTTATAAAAAGCTGAGCGTTTGTATAGTTGCTCACCACAAACCATGTCTGAAATGAGGCTCAGAAAACCTGGGATATTCCGAACAGCAGCTGGTCTTTGACTCTTGCTGCATCCAGGTTTCCTCAAATTCACAAAAATCTTTGGCATGTCCCATTGGTATTCCATCCACAAGCTGCAAGAACTAGCAGGGTTTCATCACGGCTCAGTTGGTCAAAGGAACCACCTTGCTGCTGACGCACATCACCACAGAGGCGAATAGAAGCTGAGGTAGGAGCGAGGTTCCTTCTGACAGTGTTGCGGCTCCAATTTTTGTTCTGCTACACCACAATAAAGTGCAGCAGATTCTTCATTTCTGTTCATGTTCCAGGCTGTGGTCGCTAATATTTTGTGGCAACCATAGGAGTCGGAAGAACTTCTCTGAGCAGATGAGCTGTTGATCTCAATGGTCTGAGTCCCATTGGAGTAATGGTGCCGCTGATGACTTTGTTTCTGGGATATAGGCACAGGTATACCAGAACTCATACACCATCTCCTGGTACAGGACACCAGGAGATGCAGTCATGGCGTAGTTCAACGGATGAACTTTCAGAAACTCCACCATTTGGTCATAGCCCTTCCCCACATAGTTTTTGGGGATTGTGAGATTGGCAATGTAGTTGGTGGCCTTAATGGTCAGCATTGTGGTGATTGATGAGTGTTTGACAACATCCTCACCAACGAACACTGGGAGAAAGGGATTAGGTCTGTGAGCCATTTGGGAATTTTTTTGAGGTTGAAGAAGCAAAAGACACTTAGTCGATTTTAGGGTTCTTGAGGATTTCTGGAAGTGATGAGGAAGACGAAGATGAAACAGTGGTTTGGTATTTATAGGATTTGAATGTGAGTGTGTAGAGAAGAGAAGGTTTGGGCGGTTCGATTTGAAATGTTAAGTTACGGAAACGGAACGGTTGTCCCATGTCAAGAAACATTGTCAGACCACTTGTCCTTTTTATCACTAACACACGTAACCCACATTATTCCGCAGTAATTAACAGTAAATAAAACATAAATTAAGTACTTGTTTGAAAAAGGTAATTAAAACTGTTGGTCCAAGCTGTTGGTCAAACCTGTGATAAGTTGGGTCAACACACGATGTTCAGTCTTCAAGCTGTTCATTCCTCAAACTGTGCCTTCAGCCTGCTCTCTTTTGTAAGAGCAGGTTGTGTTCAATAGTTGAACAGGTTACAAGACAATGGCTTGTAAGACAGTGTGAAGAAGTGAACAGGGTGAAGATTGGACAATCAGAGCAGGCTGGACGAATAAACTGATTTTGTTCAGCCTGTTGTATGCTCAAGCTGTTCAAGTTTTTCAGACAAATGACTAAGTACAGAACATGTATAACCTGTTCTGCCTAAGCTGTTCAGAGAAACTTGAGCAGTGTGAAACACACAAATTCTTAGACCTTTGAGAAACACTTAGTCACTCTTGTTTAACATGCCCAGCTTGCTGACAAGGTAATTAAACCTTGTTTCATCCAGAGGTTTGGTGAAAATGTCTGCAAGCTGTTCATTTGTGGAAATAAAACTTACCTCCACATTACCTTTCTGAATGTGATCTCTGATGAAGTGATGTCTGACTTCAATATGCTTTGTTCTTGAATGAAATACTGGATTGTTGGAGATGGCTATGGCACTTGTATTATCACACAGAATAGGAGTTTTCCTATACACAAGGTCATAATCTTCAAGCTGATGCTGCATCCACAGAATCTGCCCACAGCATCTTCCAGCAGCAATGTACTCAGCTTCAGCAGTAGAAGTGGATACTGAGTTTTGCTTCTTGCTACTCCAACTGATTAACTTTCCACCAAGAAGTTGACATCCACCTGTTGTGCTTTTCCTATCTAACCTACAGCCTACATAATCAGAATCTCAATAGCCTGTTAGTTCAAGGCTTGAGTCTTTGGGATACCAAAGACCTAAACCTGGTGTACCCTTCAGGTATCTGAAGATTCTTTTAACAGCAGCTAGATGAGATTCCTTTGGATCAGCTTGGAACCTAGCACACAGACAGGTGGCAAACATAATATCAGGTCTACTAGCAGTCAGTATAACAAGCTCCAATCATGCTCTTGTAAGCTGTTACTGAAACAGCTTTGGCCACTGGCATCAGGCATCCAATTTTTACATTGGTTGCCATGGGGTTTTAATAGGAGAACTTTGATCAACATTTGAATTTTTTTCCTAGATCTGAAAGTGTACTTTCTTTGATTTAAAAATTCCTAGGTGAGTTTGTTTAACCTGTAATCCCTAAAAAGAAAGTTAGTTCTCGCAATCTACTCATTACATATTTAGATTTCATGAGTAGTGAGAAAAATTCTTGGCATAACCTGCTCATTAAGTAGACAAATATTATGTCCATCCACATAAATTTTGACAAGCATAATGTCAGATTTCACTTCTTTATGAAGCAGTGTAGTTCCACTTTACCTCTGGAAACCCCATTGCCTCATAAGGAACTCAGTAAGAGTGTCATAACCAGGCCTCTAGGGGCTTGTTTGAGACCATAGAGAGCTTTGTCCAACTTATAGACAAAACCTGGATGTTGTTCATTTTCAAAACCTGGAGGCTGCTTGACATAAACTTCTTCTTGCAGCTTCCCATTCAAAAATGCACTCTTCACATCCATTTGAAATACCTTAATGCTCTTATGAGCAGCGTAGGCTAGATACAAACGAATTGCTTCTAGCCTGGCTACAGGAGCAAATGTTTCATCATAATCAATTCCTTCCTCCTGTCTGTAGCCCTGAGCAACCAGTCTTGCCTTATTTCTAATGACATGACCTTGCTCATCCATCTTATTCCTGAAAACCCATTTAGTGCCAATTATAGTTTTACCTTTAGGAGCAGGGACCAGCTTCCATACATTGTTTCTCTCAAACTGATTGAGCTCTTCTTGCATGGCAGTGATCCAATTGGCATCTCTTAATGCTTCATCAATCTTCTTTGGCTCCATCAGTGAAACAAAACTAGAGAATATACAAAAGTTCCCTAAGCTGTCCCACCGTGTTTGTATCCCTTTGTTGATGTCACCAATTATTTGATCATTGGGGTGACACTTAGGATCATTTTTCAATGATGATTCACCTGAGTTGTTAACATCTTCAGCGGGTCCTGTTGAACAGCTCTCAAGATTTTCAGACACACTGTTGTCTTGAGCCTGTTCAATTGTTGAACATGTCTGACCACTGTTGAACATATCAGCAGAGGAACTGGGAAAATCAGCATTGATAGGTTCTGGACATGCAGTTGTAATTAAGTCAGTACATTTATTCACACAGGGTGTATTGACATAATCATCATCATGTCCATCATGATTAACAGGTTCCACACTGGGTGTAGTGGAAGCTTTTGAGTCCTCTTCATTG